>DF239865.1:118135-156901 GCA_000507305.1 Breviolum minutum Mf 1.05b.01
TTCTCCCCCCCCCCCCAACCATCTCAACAGAATCTATCAACCAAATTCAAAACTGGCCCCCTGCTCGATGTTTTTCCTTTACCTTTTTTGATCCTTCGCCCGCTGGAAGTCGGGGGGAATTTCAAATTTCCAAATCACCGAAAAGGATCAACAACATGGACTCAGCGCTGTGGGTGAAAAATGGTTGAAGATTCGTCTCCAACTTGCGGACAAGTGAACCCCAAAGCATCACTATTGCCATGGTTTTCTCCGGAAAACAAAAAAAACGATGTCCGTACTGTTGTTGGAAGCAATCCTAAACAACCACCTGGGATATAAATAGAAACCTTGTAGATAATGGGATAAACCATCAACCTCAACTGGTTAGCCCGATTTCAGCAGCGTGTGTACGATATTATCGATATTCATGTATACAAAAGTATGTATAGATATATACCTACAACCGAACTGACTTCTGTTTTGATGCGTTGAATTTCCATAGCTTTCTGGTTCTAGGTATTAATATACATTGTATATTTTGTGTGAATATACACATATATATGTATTGAAATACATATACAGTAATATACAGGATATATGTATATGTATATATATATACCCTGGAAGTCCAACCACCATTTTTCATTTGTTGGTTTATAAACAACCTTTTCTTCAATATCGGTCATCATCCCCCAATGGTGGCAACGACTTCCATATGTACTACACAAACAACCAAAGGACCCGAGCCCTGAACTCTCTGGGATTCGAAACCTCGAATCTTGACGACTGAAACAAAATCACCAGCATTCGATTTTTTCATCACCTTTGGAGAGAAGGCAAAACATTTTTTCAAACATGATCTTCCACTTTTGGACGCTATCCGTTTGGGTGTTTCCAAAAATAGAGGTACCCCAAAATGGATCAAAATGGATGGTTTATAATGGAAAACCCTATTAAAATGGATGATTTGGGGGTACCACTATTTTTGGAAACACCCATTTGGACTCGAAGATGGAATTGCAAAATGGAGAATTTCCATGTTGCAGTTGCATGGACCTTGCCCTTAATATTGTGTCTAAATCGCTGAAAGCTTCCCCCGCTTTGAAGCTGCGATGTATGCCCAAACACACCCAAACACATTCGTTGCTAGTTCCTTCCTAATCACCTTAAATATAGTCACACGCTAGGCAATAGGGCAACTAACACCCTCACACCTCAAAAATTGCTTGGGGAGTTCAAAGACTAAAAAATCTCCAGTTTCCTTTTTCAAAAACACTGCAGTCTGTGAGTTTTTTTTCCATCCCACAGCGCCAATTTAGCCACCACAGAAATTCGTGGCGTGTGTTCAACGCATGCGCGACTCTGGGTCTGAACTCTGGCGTTAACACTCAGTTGATGCAGAAATCCCGGCGAATAATCGAACAAAATTGTGTGAAAGGCATTCGGAATGGAATCCTGTGCCCGGTTTTGTTCCATCCTGAATTTGGAAAAAAAAATGACGCAACGAAAAAAAACAAACGTCCGGGATTTCTTTCACCAAGAAGCATTGGGGGACCACAAAAGGCAGGATTTGAATACATCACTTGGTGAATCAGTGTTGTTATCTCCAAATATCAATCTTGAGCATCCAGAGCTGCGTATAAAATGTTATATTCGAATCCAAAAAAAAGTCTCCTGTTTTTGCTGGTGACTCTCCCCTTTTTCATGAAAATGTCTCGCCGTCGCCATATGTTTTTCGGATCGTCATGAGGGCACAAAAAATGGTCCTGATTGGGGTTAAGGTTCCAGGATTCCTATCCAGCTATTTCATAATCAATTGTCGCTAAGGTTAACTAACGTCACCAGGTCTCCATTGTATATCTCCAGTCTCCAAGTTGTTAATCAACCTTACTTGTGATATAGTTTTTAGTTTCCATTTTATAAGGTTAAGTAGCAAATCACCAGGATCAACCAAAAAAGAGAACTAACACCTATATATCACCACATCTCCATCCACTGCAATCTAGTCCACCCCCTTCTGGATAATAAGGGTTGGATAAGGAGCTTTTTTTCCAGTGCTCATATTTTTTTTTCCGTTTCACCATGAGAAATACATATTGTTTGGTCCCGACCAGTCGGACACACCCAGAACTTAAAAGCTGTCGTGCACGGCGTCGACATGATGGGATCATCCTCCTATCTGAGACAGGAGAGTCTCATCTGTGGGTATTGGATAAACCCACTTCAACCCTAGGTTGATTGCTCACGCTCCCGGCCCATCAGAAAACTTGGTCAGCGCTACAGTCAGCGCCTTGGTCAGCAATATTATAGCGGAGGGGGGGAATCACTTTCTGTATCTATTACCAATGGAAAATGGTGAAGAGGTGAACCGTGTACAATTTTGATAATCTGAGCTGTGAAAAAATCCTGACACCTCGAACTCCAACAAGGAGGTACTAAACAACGATAGTTTCTTCGCAAAAAAAGCCAGCTATCTATGTGCTGTGATGGAAAAAGTTTCAGGCCAAACCTGCGAACCAACTGAGATGGACTCAAACAGTTTTTGCTATCACCAGTAAGAACCCATTAAAAAGTGCAGGGGTTTCAATGTTGGGATCCAAACTACATGTACTGAACTACCCCCTGAATGTAGGTCGGTAGGGTGTGTATACACAGATACATGTCCTGCTTTGATTTGCAGCAATGTCAAGGGAGTTGGGATATGGCTGTTTCTTTCCAGAATTCATTTTGAAGGAATGCCACACTCAAAGTGTCCTGATCAATGTATACAGTAGATAATAGATATATTTATATATGAATATATATATACAGTATACAAGTTGTAGCAGGGTGAGCCTGGGTTAGAAGTTTCAGAGCAAAGGTACCTGTAAGTCTAAGATGCGCGTGGCCCTATCCCTGACATCGCTTCTCTGCGTTTCGTATGCCTGCTTAGTGCTGGGTAGGTAAGCCTAGACATGCAATGTCACGGACGTCCCTAAGCTCTGCGTCCTTGTGCTGCACGCAACGGGGACGTTTTACAGCAAAGCTTTTTCACCAGATGCCCTTCACACCAAAAACCTTCTCCACCGGAAAACTTTTACCCTACATACCCTTTTAAAAATACTAGAAGCCTTCTATCCCGCCAGCTCTTTTCCTTTAGACGCAGAAGCTTTTTACACCATAAACTCGACTGTCACATGTTTTCTCTATCTCGAATCTCAAGTCTTTCACCTCCATCCAGGATGAAAAAATAGATACCCTCTGGAAAAAAAAAAAGTACAAAGTCACACTAAAACCGAGTGTACTGCCTGGACATCCCTATCATTTTCAGAATCCACCTCCCATCTCAACGTTTTCTTCACAACCAACCTCCACCCGGAAAAACCACCCCCCCCCCGGCCTTCAACGATCAAGGCCCAGGACACGGAAGGCGATGAGGAAACAAAAGCCGAACCTTCAAAGCTTGATGGGAGCCTCCCATCACATGATCCCAGGGTACAAGAAACCCGAAGTTAATATAACGTAGCTACGGTAGCCCCCTGAAAACAGTTACCCATCCTAAAGGACAGTGTAAAATTTCCGTTTCCAACCATCATTTTGGGGGGGGGGGGAGGGGCGAGCTCGGCTAAACTTCCAGGGAGCAATCAAATGCCCTTTGGCCTTTGCCTTCTCTTCTTTTTTTGGGGATGAATAAAATATAAGCTTATGGGTCGGGTTTCGCTTACAAATTTCGCAGGGTTGTATTTTAATGTCTGTTTCTTTTTGGAATGGTTTGGTCTCAAGTTGAATCTTTCATCCTCGGTGACTGGCCGTTTTGTTGGTGTGTATGGACAAGCGGGATTCGCTACCGGGAGAGATTCTCCCCCTTTTGTTGGGTGGGAAGGGATTTCTAGGATAGCAAACCCACTAACTATACTATAATCCACCAAAGAAGCGTTGGTTTGAAGATTACTTTTCATCTTATCCTTGCGATTTGGTGGTGTGGGTCTGGCAGCCCTTCAAGATGGAATTTGAGGTTGTGTCTATCATGATGAAAATGATCACATCATCATCATCATCATCATCATCATCATCATCATCATCATCATCATCATCATCATCACCATCATCATCATCATCATCATCATCATCAACACCAACATCATGAAGAAAATATACTATCACAATTTACAGGAAATGCAATGATCATCATTGCCCTGGATGAAAAAATGAGCATTCTCACCATCAAAATTCATGCTTTTTTCGGCCCCCACGAGGCCGAGGAAATGCAAGGCCCAGCAGCTATGGTGCCAAATGAATTTTTCGAATGGTATAACCAAAAAATAATCTATATACACCCTGGAAGATTAACGGCTGGAACCTACAGCCATCACCCATTTGGAAAGGAAAATGATCTGAACCAAACCTGCAGGATTATGTTCCATGTTAATCTTCAGGGGTGTACTGGTTGGTGGTTTCAATGCATTTGAAAAATATTCGTCAAAATGGGAATCTTCCCCAATTTTCGGGGTGAAAATAAAACATATCAAATCAGTGGTTTCTTTCAAGAATGCTACCTACTTCTTTTTTGCCGAAACTTTGAGAAATTTTACCATGTTTGTTTTCCAAAAAAAACACCCAACAACACAACCCCAACCGTCGCAACAAACCCCCTTTCTTCCCAGTTTTTGGTTGCTACCACCTTCTCAACCAACCTTGCCCCGCCACGTTTGATGTATCGAAAACCCAAGGAGCATCACAAACAGTCCACAAAGAGTCAGTGGCCTTGGAAGAGTTGCCAAGAAAGCTGCCCAAAGTTTCCCCCAAAAAAAAATCGGTAAAGACTTGGGGAATTTCCCCCCAGTGGTTTGTCATCTTATGACCTCATCGAGGGGGAAGATTTACCCTCCCTGAAACGGGTGGTTGGAACACGATTGCTTTCCTATTTGGGGCCCGGCCTATTTTCAGGGGATATTAGTTGGTTTCAGGGAGGGTATCACAAACAAAAAACACGGAAACCTTCCAACCACTGACTCGTGTTTTTTCTTCGGATGTTTTTTTTCGGAACTCGGAAGCCCTTAGAAGCAAAAGAAGAACAAAAATATCTGACCAAAGGCTGATCGTCTAATCTCTTTTAAGTCTTGCAAGTTCATGTCAATAAAGTCCTATTACCTTATAACTTGGAGCGGCCGTTATTATAGCTAAAACCAGGATGACCACAGATTCCTATTGATGTAATTTCGGCCTGTTACTAGAATAACCTTTAACCTTTCGGAGCTATGCCATTCTTATTTTGACCTTAGTGTAACCCCACTTCCGAGGCTGCAACAAGGATCCCTTCGAACAACTTCTTTTATATCGTCATGTTGGAGGATCCTCAAGCTTTGGAAATGTTTCTTCAGATCCTTTAGGATGCCTTTGTCAATACAACCTCGTCAGATAGCAAAAAGTAAAGAAAAAAAAGGAAGATCTCAGAAGCATGGGTCGTAATGGGGAGACGGAAAGACTGCAAGGTCTTCCCGTAAAAATCAGAGTCACATCTCATAGACTGATGTCACCTTCGAACGCACTCACCGACATCCACTTGCACGTATTAGTTCAACATTGAATCTGGAGAATTGATTTACTTTTAAGTTCAAAAGCAGATTTATATAAACCTCAGCCACCTTCGACACTGAGGTCATTTCAACTTGGCCAGATTCCAATGTAAAGTGTGTTTGTCCATCAAGATTCCGTGCTTCTTACATTTCCAGACAGGATTGAAGGGCACCTCTCATCACAGTTGCACTTATTCTTCTATGAGAACCTTGCCTCTAAAAGCAAAGGCAAATAATATACCCCCGAAACCTACCAAGTAACCTGAAAAATGAGGAGTTCCTCAAGGAGTCTCCTCTCCTCTAGGGTACAAATGTTCAGCTTCTATTTTGGTTTTCGGGGATGTAAGACCTACACAGTATGGAAAAAAAAAGACAGCAGTCTGATCAAGGGACGCTCCAAAGCACAGCAGATCTCTTTGGGTGATGAAACCTGTTTGAAACGCAATGGCATTCGGCGGAGTGCTCACCACTAACCTTGGCAAAAAGGAAACCAAGGCTCGGCAAAGACTTGTGAGAGACTCGAACATGGTTTTCATTCATGGCTGCGCTTACACAATGTTTAGTGAATAGGAGACTGACAGTAAATGCTTACTATATAGACGCATTTCTATATTTCACTATATATATAAACAGGTGGGTGCTTCACTTTCCACCAACCACTCCCTGCCCTTCCAAAAAGAACCCACCCCTTGCATCCCCAAAAAACTACAAAAAAAAACGTCCAGTCACTTGACCAAAGCCCCCACCAAACGGTTACCACCAGCAGTCAGGACCAAACCAACCCTTGAAACTCGACCAAGCAACATGAAAGGTAGGGAACAGGCAAGGCCCACTGGCAACATCAGAAGCAATGGATCTACTTCCAAAGACCTCATGATGGAGGTCAAGGAGGATACACGCAAAGGCCAACTAACAGAGCCATTAATTTATCAGGAAAATATGGGGTTTTTCCATGGCTAAGTTAGTTTACCGGAGGATTATTGCGGTAGAGATCTCATCTTGGATTTTTGTACCCTTCACTACTCCATCCTCCAAATCAAGAGGTGCCTTTTACAAGAGAATGGAAGCTAAGTTGCAGGTGGCCAAAAAAAAATTCAATACCCTTCCTGAAACTAACAGCAGAAGCCCCTGAAGAATAGGCCATCCCAACATTCATCTTCCAACCGATTTTCGGAGCTTTTGCTGTTAGTTTCAGGGAGGGTAATATTAGGGAATGCTTTAGAAAAAAAAATAAATCACAAAGAAACAAGTTTGGAATCTTAGGGATGATATCCGAAAATTCCTCACACCTTTCATCTCCAGGCATCCCTCACCAGGCATTCCTCAAACTGTTGTCTTCAAAGATTAGGCACAAGTCACGAAAAAACGGTGCTCTCGGTAGTCTCTCGACAGAAGATGGTACTGGAAAAGCTTACTTATTCACTGTTGGTTAGTAGGTATGAATATGATACCCTCTGGTAAACCAACATAGCTATGGATTATCCCTATGTTCAATAGGAAATGCATCTTCAATCCGGGTCCATTTTCCATTGCTATGTTGGTTTACCGGAGTGTAGCTTGATTGCTTGATGAATCCCCATACAACGGTTGTCAGTATCATACCCTTGTTTTTGAAGCAAACACAACCTGAGTAAATTATAAATTGATCACTTCTCAAATGTGCCATGGTCAGAACACCTGTTTACAAGGAGATCGTCATACAAAGTCATACTTAGCATAAAAATATATAACAGCTGGAACCCAAAAATAGAGGTCATTTGGGTTGGAGGTATATACAAATATATACCCTGTGACTGTGACCCATCAAAGCAATTTAGCATCGGATGCTTTCACCCCTAAACATCCCCTTGTAGTCA
The DNA here is from genome assembly GCA_000507305.1 of Breviolum minutum Mf 1.05b.01. Taxonomy (NCBI): domain Eukaryota; class Dinophyceae; order Suessiales; family Symbiodiniaceae; genus Breviolum; species Breviolum minutum. The sequence goes on from DF239865.1 coordinate 125,526, forward strand.
ACGATGTATCACTGGTTTCAGGTATTGATGTTTTACTGCGACCATCTCTGGTAGAAAATCGTTTTTTTGTTCATACCCAAAAATTCTCAACATGGAAGGTAAGTTTTCAAATTTCCCAGTCAACACCTACAAATTCGGCACCCTACAAATTCCCTAACGAAAAAACCGTGAAAATCTCACCCTCATCACCCAACCAAAACTGGTCCATTGACCAACCAACCGATCAACGCTTCAACCCCAACCGAATGGGAAAAAAAATCGACCGAAGACACAAGGCGACTCCATAGGTGATGGGAAGCAAGATATTGGCCACTGCCACATCACTCGTGGCCTCCCCGCGTAGGTTTTCGGTGCGAGCGACGGGGTGAAGGAAGGAATCAACTATGGATTTCCTATGGATTTCCTATGGATTGGGAAATTCCTATGGATTTCCTATGGATTTAGCCTTTCTGCTTTGGGAAATTTCCCTATGGATTTACCAACTCAACTTTGGTTTCATGCGAGGAAAATGTCCAGGAGTTTTGACAATCAGAGATTTTGATGGGATTTTGATGGATTTCATTGGAAGTTTCATTTCCCTAAAATCATCATCGCACAATTGCACTCTATCTTGGGGAACTCGATGTCTTTCTGCCTCCTGCCCCTCACATAAACATCACATGGCAAGCAGTGGAGAATGACCTTCCTTGCTGGTGAAAAAAACTAAAACATGAATTTTGGTTGGACATCCCATTTTCAACTGCTTGCCGCTGATGGGATCAATCTCGTTTTTTTTTCATTTCCGACACCTAGATTTACCATCCAACCACAAAAAAACTATCATGGAGATTCCCTCCACATCTCAGTTTCGGCCACGTTTGGTTGGATGCTAAAAAAGTTGAACCCAGTTCGGCCTGGGACATCAAGGCTGCCATAGTCATGCACGCCAACTGGAATAGCACCATGGGCAAATGGTCAGCTGCTGTCTTCCTTAGGTACAACGCCATCCTTTTTTGGAGGGTCACATCGGTCCGACTTCTTGGAGAAGAAGTTTCGGATATGAATCGGTGTCAGCCGTTGACTGGTCTTTTTTCTGATATGCTTGATTGTCATGGCCAGCTTTGTGGCACGAAAGACATTCCAAACCCCAAGCTGCAGCAGCAAAGAGCTTTAATGGATTCACTACAAAATTCACACAGATAAACCTTCAGTCAAAATTAAAGTCCACCAACATTGTGTAGCAACACTAATTAGCACTTTCATAAACCGTTAAGTTCTCCACCAAAAAAATATGTGCTGCTCCACCCCCCCCTAACTTCTCCAACGTCTACAGCGTTTTACGGCCAAAAAAGGTATCCCGTACGTGTACATGTATTCCATACACCCAACAACCTGGTCGTTGTAACCAGAGGAAATCACGGAAACCCTCCCTGAAACCAACAGCAAAAGCCCCTGAAAAAACCACTACTTTCCTTTTGGTGGCAATTTCGGCCTAGTTTCACCGACTTTTGCTCTTAGTTTCAGGTAAAACCTATGGTTTTTCAGTGGTTTTGATCGCCCAGGAGTCATCTCTTCGCCGATTTCCTCGGAGAGGCCACTTTTGTCAAAGGCCGCAGAGATGGCGGAACCCGCACCAATCCTTGAATTTTTCGAATGGCTTCATCACCAAGAAAAATGACAGGATCTGAAACCGGATGGGTCCAGGGATGGGTCGCAACTTCTAGAGAATGGATCAAGCCTTCGTCATTGGCCAAGCTCTAGATGGGAGATGGATTTCCAATGAAACTTAGCTGAATTACATATCTTACTTTTTTTTTCATGAAGATGAAGCATCATGTGTGAGATGTTGTGCTGTTTTTTTGCTCCAGAAACTGGGTGAATATTGGGTGAATTTTATTCCACCAACCAACCTTGCTAGGAGAATTCGGGGGGAAAAAAATGTCCCAAATCGTCATTTCAGAGCCGTGCACTGCCCACCTTTTTGGACCTCGTTTGGGCCCACTTTTTCCAGCTGGTGATTTCAACCCATCGGGGATTTTTGTTGCCGCGGTAAAGCTTACTAGAAAGTCGATTGCGGATCCAAACAGCTGGATGAACAAAGGGCAGTGAAATCCACTCCGCAAATATGGACTTATGGCTCAAAAATTTGAAGACTCCAAAAATACATGCTTCCGGGTAATGTCACTTCGCTTTCAAAGCCAGATTTGTTGGAAATGTTAGGAGGATTCCCCTACTAAACGAAAAAGTGTCACATGACGTGGCGATGTACTTCGATGATTGGAAAGGTCCAAGCATTTTTTGGGTCATTAAAAACCCCAACATGTCATTCCTTGAAAAAGGTGAAAACGCTGCCGCCGAAGTGGCAGAAGAAAAAGGCCCATGGGCATCTTCCCTTGTATCCTGGGAGCTCCACGGTAGAGGCCGCCAAGAAATTCCGTTAGAAAACATGGTTTCACCAACTAAGACTAAGGTCATCTCACGAAACATCCGTTTTTTTGGATGTTAAAAACCTAAACAGGAAGTAACTCATAGGATCATGACCTAGAGGCACCCTGGAAGTCCAACCACCATATTTTGACATGTTGGTTTATGAACCACCATTTTTGAAGTAAGGGTTTACCATCATCCAAAAGGAACCGCCGTTTTCTTCGTGGTGGTTGAAAAAAACAACATGGATAATTGAAAGAAGACCTCGGAAACTTGGAAAATTTGGAAATTTCAGATCAAACCTCAATGTCCAGAACTTTTTGCAGAATGGATGCTTGATCTAATGATGAGAGGATGGCTGGACCCAAATGGAATTCTGCTCAGCTCATTGGAAAGAGCCAAAAGGGCCGTTATGAACATGAAAAAGATCTCAATCATCTTCCAACCAAGTCCAACCTCACTCTTTTGAAGTGCCATGTAGTAAGTTTTACGGAAAATTTCTATACCCTTACCCCCAGATGCCCTGGTCCCATTTCTCTCCATTCAAAAAAAAGGTATGGGGTCACATCGCCCACATATCTTGCGGAAAAAAAAAACATCGACCTAAATTTCTTTGTGGCTTGACCCTCCCAACCTATGAGTCACCAAATCTCCTCCCCACCGGTATGGTGGTGAAAATTTTCCCGTTACCTACAACCAGCGTCTTGTGCCATTGAAGGATGGGACCCTCTTTGCCAGGAAGGAAAAAGAGCGGCAGTGTCAGAGCCATGACCACCGTGGCATCTGTGATGTCATCGGGGTCCTTTTTCCAACGGGATACATGGGAGATTTGATAGATAGCCTAGCTGGGCCTAAATATGTGCATGTGAATGTGTTCGTGTGTGTGTACTTAAATATATGTATGTACATATATCTATATTATATATACATATATCTTTGAGTGAATTGAATTCTATTTCACCAAGCCTCCAAAAATCAGAAAAAAAATCAGGGTCTTCGGCTGAGAAAAAAATCCATCCAGGAACAGAAGTGCAACCGATATCAACTTCAACCCAAAACAAAAATCCAACTGAATGACCAAAAGCCACCTAGTCAGCACAAATGCTGTAGGGATTTTACTTTCCAGCTACACCCCCCAAAACTAACATGTCCCCTAAAAATGGACTATTTCAGTAGGGAATACATCTGAACCAACCATTGGAATTTTCAGGGGACATGTTAGTTTTCGGGAGTGTATAGCCAATATAAGGATTCCTCAACTGAGCAGTATCTCAACGTCTACTTTGGAGATGATCCATCCCTTGCCCGCTCCGGAAAGAGCTCGGCATAGCCATGACCCCAGGCGGGCGCACGGAAGAACCAACCCAGGATAGTTAGTACGCAGAGCGCCTCCGTGTTTTGAGTTGATTTTTTTTGAGTTGATTTTGGAGTTGAGTTGAGTTGATTTTTCAGTTGAGTTGGTGGTTTAGTATCCTAAGAAACCATCATCCATGTGGTGCAAAAAGAACTGATTCATCCTAAAATCATTGCTCTATGACGAGAACTCCTTTGAGACTCAGCCAAAGGATGGTCACGGACATCATCATCATCCCAGCCGTTTATCACGGGGGATAACTTGCAATTTGCAATTGGTTCCAAAAAAAAGGGAGAAAACAACTTATACAAACCAACTCAACGACCTCAACCACCTGACCCCACACCCCAACCAGCAACTGTGTTTCATCCCCTTATTCCTCCCCCCACGGCACCGCGACCATCATCTCCTGCCGTGTGATGCTACCCAACTTCTCGTAGCGTTGCCGCAGGGAAATGGTGGGAAAGTGAAGCCCTCGTCCAAGGCCACCTGGTGGAAATCTAAGCAGCTGAAACCGGAAAGCAGCGGAAATCGGAAGGCTGTGAATTTTTTCATGGATCATCATCCCTGGAGGTTTAGAAAAACAAAAAATTGTATGATCTTGTAACCTACATGAATGATCATGAATGTAACATATACCCAGCAGATATATTTGCCAGCGTTTCTAGCTGCTATCAGCTATCTTCAAGCCTGGTGCGGAATCAAGACTCGTGGGCTTCCCATCAAACAACCCAACAAAACTGGGCTCAAGTGACCATAGACTACAAAGTTGACAGTAGAAGGGTGTGTACGTATGTACACAGTATATACACATACGTTTATACATATGCAAATATAAAAAAACACTTTCAGTGTAGGTATAGAATCAGGTATACCTATATAAATGTGTCTAAATGAGGTGTTTCCAAGGGTTTCTGGCAACTTGGCTTGCCTGCAAAATTCATCTGAGTCAGATTCCATCACCATTCGAACAGTAGAACCCATTCAAACAAAAAACAGTCTTTTTATGGTAGGAAATGGGTGGAGATTAATGGTTGTTTATCCCAAAAAAAACTGGGATCCTGTAGGAAATCCACAAAAACGTCCAACACAGTACTAAGTTACTACTACCTCTCACTTAATTTCTTTTTGCCAGTCTGTTTTTTTTGCCCGAATTCCACACAAAGAAAAAACATCTTCCAGTGTATATACATAATCATACAAGTCGTCTAGATTCTGGTTGCCCCCATTGCTCCCAGTTTTTGCCGCCAGTAGGGCCTCCAAAGCTGATCAGCAACATCCAGGCCACCACCAGCAACGTGAGCGACATGGGGAAGGCAAACCTATCCACGGCTTTCCAGTTTTCAAACAAGGAAGAGCATGGGATGAGTTTTTTTTTGCGGGGGTTGGTTTGGTGGAAATGATTTTTTTGTATGAACATGTGTTTTAGTTCAACGTGTATGTGTATATGTGAATATGTATATATATATATATATATATGAGATGTGTGTGTGTGTGTGAATATGCTATCATTCTATAAATGTGTACTGCCACAGCAAAGTCCCCAGAATAAAATCGACCTTTTGACTTCAAATGGGAGGATATTCCATCTACTTTAGGATGGTTGCATATTTAAAAAAATACTGTATATATACACCATTTACACCAACCCAAGATCTATTGTGCTACATAAGATACCCATAAGATACATATATCAAAATATGGTGTATATTAGCTACATTTGCACCAAGCCAATATTGTATATACAGTGCGTGTGTCTGTGTTTTAAAGCAAGATCACATCCAGCGAAACCGCACCCCCCCAATCAATGCCGCCAGGATACAAGATCCAACGACCAAAGGATATGGTCTGGCCCGTCAAGTTACCTGACAAATTCGGGGAGGGTTTTCTCATCACCGAAAAATCTGAAAAATTGGGTGAAACCCATTTTTGATTCATACTTTTTTCAGAACGAAAAAAATCGTTCCATCCCAGCAAAAAGGGGGATGGATTTTGGATGGGGGGTGGTCTTGAAACGGAAAAAAAAGCAGGGAAACATCGGAAAGTTTCAGTTTGAGCAGTGGATTCAACAGTTTGTTGGAGATGATATCCTCATTAATCTTGAGGGGTGTGTCTGATGAATATTTTTAGGACTTTCGGGCGGTAGATATATGCTTCAAGCAATTGAGGAAGCACAGTTCCTAGAGTCAGCAAATATCCAAAAAAAGATGAAGATGGCTGGCGCAAGCCACTGATTGCTTGCTTGTTTAAACCCACTGTATCTTCGAGAAGCGCCACCTTTCAATCATCACCTTGCTTCAAGGAACCATAAATGGACGCAAAGGCCAAATTTGTGCCAGTGCCCGTCTTGGTGGACACACCACCAATGGTACAAGCGTACCTCAACACAAACAATTGACATGGATGGTTGTTTTGTCAGGCTCTGCAAAAGTCGTTGGTGGTTTCAACCCACTTCTAAAAATATGTTCGTCGAATTGGATCATGTCCCCAAATGAGGGGTGAAAATAAAGAATCATTGAAGCCACCATCCATATTTTGATAACTAGTATATCAAATGTTTATTTGCATATATACATTTCATAGGTGGGGAACCCCTACCATCACCACTTCCCACTCTGGGTGGAGGAACGCTCTAAATTTTTGACACTGCCGATGCTCCCAAAAAAAAAAACGTGGCTGTGCGTGTGTGATATTGATAATTCTTTCAAATAAACCTGTAGCTACATTTCCTCCAAGGGATACACCCCCGAACACTTTCCAAATGCCCCCTTTGTAAAGGAACAACTTGCAATAATAGGAAATATAACATCTTCCAACACTTTTCCGGAAATCCCATCCCTAGTTTTTCCGGAAGACAAAAAAAACGGGTATATACTTGTTGCATCATTTCACCCCAAACGGTTAAGTCCAAGGGACGCAACACCCAGGACAATCTTCTTGAAGAGGTGGTCTAACCTCTCAACCCCGGCAAATCCGAAACGGGGATCCGGGGTTCCTTTCTTCCCGAGTGTGTTTTCTTGAGGGGGTTGCTAAGACAAGACATGGATTTTGACAAAGAAACAAAACAAAATAGAACAAAACAACCAACCACCCAGCAAACCAACCAACCAAGCAACCAACCAACGAACCAAAACAAAACAACCACCCAGCCAAACAAACAAACAAACAAACAAACAAACAAACAAACAAACAAACAAACAAACAAACAAACAAACAAAACAAACAAAACAAACAAAACAAACAAACAAAACAAACAAAACAAACATTGGGTTTTTTTGAAGTCAACCCCACTTCGAAATCCCAAAAATGCAAACCTCACCCAACCGTGCGTTGAGAGGTAGGCGGCGTGTTTTTTGACGTTCGCAATTATAGGCCACTGTCCCTAGACATCCAAATACCTCCGTAGAAGGTGTTTTAGTTTTTTTGGGTTGTGGTCCAAATACCTTCTCAACAGGTGTTTGGATGTATAGGGTGTACTTCAAAGTCACTGTAGTGAATTGGATATCCGGATGTTCACTAAGTCAACTGTTGATTTAGGATGTTTGTCATACCTAGATCTTCCATAGAGTTCCAATTTTTGACTGGCTTGCAGCCTGCCAGTCAAAAAAGCGGACGGTTTTGTGCTGCATTTATCGCGCCGAGCGGCAACTCGCATGTTTTATTCGTTGTAGTTTGTGGATCTCTCCATTCAAATCACTATACCTTTAAGTTTGCAATCCATCACTTCACAGTTTTGTCCTAGAAAATCGAAATCTGACCCAAAGAACCCACCCTCAACTGGTGGAACTTTAAGCCAACCACCAGCTACCCAGCTACCCTGACCCTGAAACTAACAGCTAAAGCACCTAAAAATGGATGGTTGGAATACCATCCGGCTTCCTTTTGAGGCAATTTAGGTCTATTTTCAGCGGCGGTTTGCTGTTCAACTTCCAGAAAGTACTGTATTCATTTCGGAATCCTGCAAAAATCTCACCCCTTCATCCCCACCACTCAGGTGCACCTCGTGTCGGTCTCCGGTTCTTTGGTTTGCGTCATCTGCATCTCGTTCGAATCGTCGCTCGTGGACTCCTCGCTTTCCGTGCAGGGCGGCTCCTGATGGAAATCACCCACGGCGAGGGACCACGAATCAGTACGAAACCTTGAAGGTTTCATAAGAAACATTGAGATTCTCCAAGGTTTTGCAAAGGGTTTCTACAGAACACAAGACATGGGCGATGGATAGCAGCCTATCGATGTATCTTCACATCACAAATCACAAATTGGAGAATTTGGTGTTCTGAATGTATTTCTTCTAACCTGGCAAGGGGGATTTCTTGTCTAGTCTATTGGGTTGGCACATTGCAGGATTAAGAATCGGGTGTAACATCCAGTGTTACAAAAAAACAAGAGAGTAACAACGGTTTCAAAATTGAAACAGCCTACACATCTGCAGAACTTCTACGTGACAACCCACAACTTTTACATTAGTTTTCCCTTGATCCAGCTTCACCGCTACCTGGTAAGCTCCAACGGCAACGCTGGGTCAAACACCGTGCAACCTTCAAAGTTAACCATCCATTAGAATTGGAAAATCATGTTTTCCCTTCCCAAAGTTTAACATAGCACCTGAAAAGTCACCTTCCCACAAGGAAAGTAGTCTTCCAACCGTCATTTTTCACGGGCTATGTTAAATTTGGGGGTGTATTTCTTGTGTTTTTTTTTAAAGAAAAATCAGGAGGTTTAGGAAAAATCATTCGAATTAAAGAATCAAACAACAACAAAAGTTATTGAAGAATCCCCTGGTTTTTTTGGTAGGAAAAATCCATGATCTTTTCAAGTATCAAAAGGATTCCGGAACATGGTTGTTGTGGATTCTCACCAAGCACCAGGTGAAACTTCCAGTCGTCCATGCGGTACCCTTGGAGGCCTTGACCCTAAAACAGTAGAGTGCGACATCTCATGGAACTATATAAATCATGTACAGGGTATGAGACTCGAACAGACCGAACAGGTTTTGAAATGTGTCGTTTAAAGACATGATTGGAAGAGATTATGACATGTGCTTTGACGTGTGATAAAAAGAAGTATAACAGATTCTGAAATTTGACTGGCGGCTACTCCATTGGACGCACAAAACCATTAAACCATCTCGGACGTCTCCCGTTGACTCGCAACTTTTGTGGTCCTGTGCAGAAACTTCCTTCATCTCTTCATACAAGGAGGTTGCCTGAAAATGCTTTGAAATTGTGAGAAATTTCAAGCTCCGAAAGTACGAAATTATTAAACTCAGAAACTCAAACAAAAAACTGATTCTCAAGGAGATGCAAAATTCTTCACCACTTTGAATCTTCTGGTGTCTCTAACATAATGACAATGGATCAGTCTTTTTCGGTTTCTTAACAGGTTACTGGCATCTAATATTTACCGGAGTTTTTTGTTCAAAATCTCAGCCCCTATTTGCGGCCGAAACATCTACACCCTTAGATCTTGAAAAAAAACATCCACACTCCAGAACCATCCAACAACATTTGCAAAAAAGAAAAATTCAAAATTAAAAAAAAAAAAACACCACAACAACCACAACAACCACAACCACAACCATCCCACCATCCTCAGGTCCTCCAAACACACATTGATTTTTTTGTAATTCGCCAACATCTCCCATTTTTAAAAAGCCAAGGTGCTAAGGGACACATCAAGGAGGCCGTCGCGGTGTTGGACATGAAGGCCGATAAGAATGCAGAGATCGTCATCATTGCCAACAAGACCATCTGGAAAAATTGATGGTTGGAATTTGGTGGGGGAAATTTTTATGATCCAATTTTGACTACAGTTATTTTTTTTGAAAATGGATTGGTTCAACCACCAACTAGTAACAAACATCCCCTGAAAATTGATGGTTGGATGATTGTTAGTTTTCAGGGGATGGTTGTGAGTGGAACCAATACTTGAAAACTAATACTGTTGATGGCAACCAGAAATCCGGTAAACTCACCAGTTGAGGTGAAGGTATCGTTTATCCCATTATTTACAAGGTTTCTATATATCCCAGGTGGTTGTTTAGGATTTCTGAACCATCAACAAGATGACAACTTTGGGGTGCAATTCAAGTCCAGTGTGTTCATGATGCATGAGGTACTGTGATGAGACTAATCTGAAAAGCCAATGGTTGTTTTGAATGACGCGTCCATTATGTGATGATCTAGTATTATCACAACAATTCTTCATGTCTGAAGTAAATTCATTTGGATTCTTAGCAGGCAGGAAAAAAGATTGTCAATAGCATCCGCGAGACACTAGCAACCTCTACTGGTAAAGCACAAATAAAACGCACCATCCGGTGGAATTGAAGATATTTCACCCAAGCTCCAAAGTACCCGAAAAATCTCGGGGCCATTTCGGGGACGCGTAGAGTGATGAAACATGTTTGGCGTCAAAAAGGTCCTCCTTGAAGCAACCATGGAATCTGGCTACAAAGAAATGCTTGGGGAAAAGGTGAAAATAGGCATATTCCCCCCAAATGGGTGAGGGAAGGGAAATGTAGTTTCGCACATATAAGCTGCTTGCGATAAAGGCAAAAAATAGGCATCTTCCCCAAATTGGTGAAAATGGTGCCACCATTTCAAAGATAATTCCAAGCTTTTCTCGACAGTTGAAGAAACTGAGCGTTGGTTTTTCTGCCACAAAAAACACCCTGGTGATATGATGAGAGTTGGAAGCCACAGACATGACAAGCTTGATCCTTTTGCTCTCATTAGGTGAGTTGATCCCCATCAGTCCAAGTTGCCAAATCTTTCAATCACAAAAAAAAGGGACTGAAAAAAACACAAATGCAATTCAAATAATTACCCTCCCGAAGTTTAACATAGCCCCTGAAAAGTTACCTTCCCAATAGGCAAGTAGTCTTCCAGCCACCGATTTTTAGGGGCTATGTTAAACTTTGGGGGTGTAACTTGAAAACGTCACCCTAATCTCCTAAGTTGATATGAAGGGAGACTTTTAGGAGAGGTTTAACAGCCAGACTCAGATATCCGGGGGAACTATTTCCTATGGAAGGGGGCCCCCAGTCACCTTGAAGGCCACATGCGGGCGGGCTGGGAGGGGTTTATAATGAGCGGATTTGCCGTCTCTTTTTGCAGGAGAAGTCTCTGATATCTACATATATGTGTACTAATATACCTCATCTTTTGCAGCAATTTTGCCAAATATGGGCAAAATTGCATGGATCAAAATTCTCAAAACCCTTCCAATCTGACTGAATTTAAAAAGAAAAAAAACACATTTGCCCATCATCCCGTAACAATGGTACTTTGGGTAATTCCATGGAAAATCCTCATTTTCGTCTCGGCACCTTGGGATCTCCTGGAACGATGGACAGCAATTTCAGCGCTAGGCGATGGTGAAGACCTACCTTCACCGACCCAGTGGGGGGGCGAGGAAGTCGCAGAGAATCATGGAGGAAAAACTTATGTATGCTATATACACGTAAAATATCATTTTACAAATATTGTGGATATGTACACTGTAAATATATAGATATATATATATATATAGAGATAGATATGTATATACATGTATGATTATGAATGATTATGTATGATTATGTATGGTTGTGTATGATAATTGATAATCAAAAATGGTTCTGGTATGTTCTGTTTGAATAACAAACCTTCAAAGCGGGCCATTGGGATGGCTTCTTTTGGGACCTCGGACGCCCAAAAAAAAGACAAAGTTTTTTCCGTACCTGAAACAAAAAGGGCTTAGTATATAGTACAAATATGTTCAACTCGAGAAACACTCTGAAAATACCAAGTTTTGGACATTTTTAGGCATGTTGGATCACATGTGACGCTATGTCTTTTCTAGATCTTTCAGTTGCCCCAAAAAAACTGTTTCCAACTTTCATCTTCCATACTTTCCAGGATCCCATGTCCCATGTCAACTGTCAGCCTCTTCGATAGCAAAGGCCAGCAAAAAGCTGCCAAGCAGAATGAAGTTCACCTTTGTTACAAGCTTCCTGTGATCACCAACCGACCATTGTCTTCACCCGGTGGAAACCTCATGTAAATAGATTGAGGGTCTAACCACTCAAAATCCAGTGACTCTTGAAACCGATAGTTTCTAGTGTTTCTCAAGAATATCACGACTCCAAAATTGAGGAAAAATGTTGACTTTCACCACCCTTGGGTGTCTCCTTGGCTTCATGATGAATCGAGGCCGTTTGGGCAGTTTGGGGGTTGGTTCTGAGGCAAATCCTTCAGGTTTCACCCCGAACCCTTGCAGTTTGGCAGACGAAGCTAGCAAACATGATTTGGCAAAGGAAAAGAGTTGCCCACATACATGTTGAGAACACATGACAAGGTAAAACTCAAAAAAAAAACGTGAGGTAGGAAAATCGTATTTCTCCAGGTTTCAACTAAAAAATTCATCCACTTCTTCATGAACTTACACTAATCTCCAATGAATTTCCCGTGGTTTTTTGGCAGCCAGACCCTTGGCACCTTGTTGAAATATTGATGTTCCAAGCCATATCTATGTCCACCTACCCCCATCAAAGGTAAAAGGATCACAGGAAGCAAGGCAACGACCTCGGTTCGTGGGCTGTTTCTACCTCAGGTTACCGGGGTCCCTTCCCGCATGGGAAATAGCCGGCCTTATGATCAGGGTCTATGAAAACCCATTGGTTTCACTTAATGAGGGGTGGAGTTGATTGATTACACTCCCTAAGTAACCCCTAAAAATAGCCCCAAACGCCCTTCCCAAAATTAAACAATCGCATTCCAACCCCCACTTTTGAGGAGCTATGTTAGTTTTAGGGAGGGTACTCCCCCTGCAAACTAACATGTCCACCTGACAAATTAGATGTTTGGAAGACAAATTCTTTGTTTTCCTTCAAAGAAATGGTCCCAACATTGATAGACATTTGTCCGTTTTCGGGGCGGAAGTAAGGAGACCCCAAAGCCCCAAAGTTCACCCTTTTTAAAGCCCCTCTTCGGAAAGGCCGTGAAATTTCAATGGCAGCTTCAACATGTTTATGAAAGAAGAAACTTGAAACTCCAAGCAATTTGTAACACACATGTGCTACAACCATGGTCGAAGAGGGATTACCTTCCTTGAAACTAACATAGCCCCTGAAAATAGGCCATTCCAAGAGGAAACAATCATATTCCAACCATCCATTTTCAGGTGCGAGCTGTTAGTTTCACGGAAGGTATGCTTTTATGCAAACTGCATATAAGATATGATGTACCCGGTAACAACACTTTCAGCCTTTGGTAGTGGATATTTTTTTTCCCCAAACAGTGTGGTTAGCACTTGAGTTTCTCAGGGTAATAGGAAAAGGCCGGGCGCTAGATCGAGGTGGCGGACGGAATTCGTCACTATTTACGTACTTTTGTGCTTGCATGTTCGTTTTTCATGGTAATTCTGGCCGCGGCGATGAAATGTTCAAAGACAGCAAGCACATGCATTTGGCATCCCCAACTGCAAAAGCCATTTTTTGTACAATCTTGCTCACAATCTGGTACCACATTTGCCTCTCGTACAAGATCCGTTCACAGACTCACATGCCGTGGTTGCAGCGAATGTCAAAACAAATTACTCATACGTTCTGCAAGGAAGCTTCCATTTAGATTTTGCTGGAAACTCGGGTGAATTCAACATGACATACCAAAATTCTGAACAAATTCAAAAGTATTGCAGCGCCATGTGAAATATTATTATTCCAATGTGAATAAAAAATTATGTGCTTGCAAACTTGCGATCACCTGCAGGCATTCAGCACGTCGGTTGAATTTTTTCGGTCAAGTCTTGCAGCAAAATGTTTTTCAAAACAAATGTCTGCTGAAACATGTTCTTTCAAAAATGCAATCAACACAGGGCGATCTTTTTCCAACAACGTTGTTGAAACAGAGCTGCGTAAGGTTTAAACCGCTTTAAGCAACAGAACCATGTGGAAAAATGCCTCTCTGAAATCTACCGCAAAAAAGTTGAAGATTGGAAAAGCTGCTGCGTAATGCCAAAAGTTTTTGCATCCGCACGTCCTTTTGTTTTCGGCACACCCAGCACCACACCTGCAGGACACACATTCTAGCAAAAGGAGACACCATGCTTGCAAACTTGCAATCATGCAACAAACACTTTCATCCTCAATTTCAGAAATAAGAGCAAAAAACAGAATATGGTTTTTGCGTGGTTTGCATCGCAACTTGTGCATACAGCAATCACTGCCAACAATGCTTCAACACACTTGCCTGGTAATCCAGATGTGATCTTGCAAACTCGCCTGTCGTGTGATTCAACAGCTTCTATTCAATCTTGCCATGTAACGGAAAATGATGGCAAGATTGGAGGTTCAACATCCCAAATAGGAAGATATTGACACAAATATTCCATCAAGAAATTATCAAATTTAGATTTTGCTTAGGAGCCCACTGGGGATGTCAATATCCAGTTTGTTCTCAATGTTTATGTCAACAAGGATGTCATTTGAATGTTCAAAAACGCCAATCAAATGCATTTGGCATCCCCAACTGCAAAAACAACTCAATCAAGTTCTTTGCACACTCGCCTCTTGTAAAAGATCTGTCTTGCAGACTCACCTGCCGTGCGTTCAACACATGCCAAATGCACGAAGCACTCACTCTGCACAAATATCCAAATAAACCGTTCTGGAAACAAGTTCAAGCTGGATTTGTTAGGAACCCATTTTGCTTCAACATCATGCAAAAACAATCCTGCTAAGTTGTGCAACCACAACCACAACAAGCAAGTTGCACAGTTGCCTTACCATCAAAACTTCACGTTCAAGATTGAAATGTGTTGTGTTCGAATTTGATTTCTGAAAACTGTTTCCTGGAAATTCAATATTGTCAATGCTGAAAAATTGATTCAAAACCTGGTACAGACTGCATACTTCAGCCTGCGTGTCCACTTCCCAAGTTTATGCCAATATCTGCTGACAAAAAGGCAGCGGGGAAAAAAAATGCATCAACAAAAACATTTTCACGTTCCTCTCCAATCCCGACAGGCAAAAGCCAATGATCGCAAAAACATGACGCAAAAATTCACGCAAAGCACATGATCAAAGCTTCGTGTCGTGTTTTTGCGACCTTGTTGAAATCAATTTCTTCCATGTCTTTTTTTCGAACCTTTGTCATGCACATACAATCTTGTATTCATAGCTATAATCTTATGCTAGGACTATGTTATTTTCACATCGTATGTCATTACGTGTAGCGCTGATATGACGCAACACATAAGTATCTGTAGTGCAAACACTAAATGCATGAGATGTCTACATACAGTTCGATCATCCCTACTAGCTGACGATGTCACGCTAGGTGCTATCTTCAGCCGAAGTTGATTTTTTTGTTTCCGCGGCACGTCCACATCACCTGGCAGTCCACAACGCACCGAATGAACATGACACGTAGTTTTACAAGAGATTGATCAAAACATAACTCACAACATAAGGATAACTGGAACCTATCCATTCTTCGCTCGATGGTACCAACTAGTAAGGAAAATAAAGGCATCCACTGCACAAGAAACGAAGGCTTGGTGTGCCGCTGGTGCCAAATTATCATTGAAGAATGTATTATCAGTCATCAACAAAGTATCCACAAAACAGCTTGTTGGAATCTGCCAAAGCATGCCTTTGCAACCCAGCAATCCAGCAGTGCATCTGTTTTCATTTCATCAAAGCAAACGGTAGCTTCACAAATGGTTGTTTGCATGTAGCAACGCAACAAAAGGACATCTGAACTGCAATCCAACATGCGACGCAATCCAAAAACACAAACCATGTGAACTATCAGTTTATCAACCAGCACTTTTTGTGTTTGTTATATCGTGTGTTTTAAACTCAGTGTGCAATTCAGATATACCTTCCTCTCATCCACAAGACATCCTACACACTGCAAGCTGGGCTGCTCACAGTGTCTGCCTTCCGAATCCGTTTTGGGTCCGGAGTAAAAAGCTTGATGATCTCATCCTTATCGCCATTGCGCTTCAAGCATGTGCTGCATGCATTTCCTCCTGGAAGCTGGCCTCTGCGTCTGCCACGCACACTCCATCAAAAGGAACGTACACGGCTTGCGCATAGAAGATTTTGTCACTGATGCTTGTCAAGTGCATGATAGCATGTCCATCCTTCTTGACTTGTTGCGACAACATCTGCCCAACGGGAATCATGAGATGCACTTCATATTCTTTGGATTGACCTCCACCACTCACGGCCATAAGGTCCATCACCGAGGTGAACCGCAAAGAACATGCGGCTCCAACCGAAATATAGGGATGCAGCTGCCAACCTTCACCAATGCCAGCACCCCATTGCCACTCTCGAAATGTGCTTTCCAGGAATATTCGTAAACCAGGTCCGGTTGGACAGCCCTGGGTATTTTCCAAGCACCATGGTAAATTCCGGAGAATCAGCAAAGGATGCGGAGTCGGCGTACCTGAGACATCAAAGAACTTCCAATCTTGACCTAAGATGTTTCTTCATAATCTATGTTGATTTCAAGAACTCAGATACAGATGTGTGACATTTTAGGCAAACAAGAGTCATGTTTTGATTTTGCTCAAGAGCCCACCCTTTGCAATGTTTTTGCAATGCCTTCCCGTATTGATGTCCAACGCAACCTGAACAAGCATTCTGGATATATGTTGCTGGGAGGTTTAAATAAGGAAGCAAGGCACCATTCTGTTGCACTCAAAGCCCTCTCTGGCGCCACAGAAAACACCGGCACTGCTTCCGTGAGGACTACATTGACATACGTTTTGGAAGCTTCCATCTTTACGCTACGGTGCACACGTCCGCACACCCGGTGTTGAGGCAAGGCATCTTGATTGAGTAGTTCCAAATTTTCTTCTTTGGAGTTGCACTTGGTCATGCCAAGCAATGCTTCTTCCGCTGTGAATAGGGTCGCAGAGCCAGAGCAGTCTCTGAGAGTAAGACCTGTCCACAAGCAACCCGTCTTTGCACTTGTTCGGTCCTCACTGTCTGTGAATTCCCACACAACAGCCTCGAGTTGAAAGACTGATTCTTCCAATGTCTCCGTGTAGTCTTGACACAGGCTCACAGCACGACAACAGACAATGCGACAGGCTCCAGACACATCAGCACCACCATAACTGGTAGCACGCGTGTCGGCTCCACCGGACGTGCTGGAAAGAAATCAACAAGTCCAACCCCACAGAGTTCTCCATCAGCAACCACAAGTGCGCAGAAAAAATGCACTTCTATAGTGACAATGTCTTGCGGGTTGCTATCCACGCTGCTTGAAACACATTTACTGTTAAATGTCAACTTGTGGTCACGTCTAATCTTAACGTATAATTTCATGCTGCAATATCTGCAAGATTTGGACCTAGTGCCGTGCAAGAAATGATTTTAGAATCCCATCCAAACATTTTGAACCACTGATGCAACACGCTGTCAAATATCATTCCAAACATTTCAACCCAAATCAACTGTGCAGCAGCACAACGCAAACTTTCAACTTTCATCCAATACAAAAAACATGATTGCGTTGCAACACTCCCGGTGTTCAGCAAATCATTGCTGAGCATGAATTGATTGTATGATCATTGACGGGCCTCCAACATTCAATGACGCGGGAACTGCGCGCCAACCTGTAGCAGCACCTGGCACATGCTATCTTCGCCATCAAAAACTTCATACTTTGACAAAAAGTTCCAAAAATCAATCTCGATTGAAATAAAAACAAAATACTGCTCACTCAGTGTTCCCTTGAATTGAACTAGTTTTTCTTTGAAGATGGAATTTCAAAAACATTCAAGAACAAACCATATACTAGTAGCGGTGGTGCTAGTATAGTATAGTAGTAGTAGTAGTAGTAGTAGTAGTAGTAGTAGTAGTCGTAGTAGTCGTAGTAGTCGTAGTAGTAGTAGTAGTAGTAGGAGTAGTAGGAGTAGTAGTAGTAGTAGTAGTAGGAGTAGTAGGAGTAGAAGTAGTAGTAGTAGTAGTAGTAGTAATTAGCAGTAGTGGTAGGAGCAGCAGCAGCACCAGGAGGAGGAGCAGGAGTAGGAGTAGGAGGAGGAGTCGCATTCTGTGGTATGTCACCTTTGACATCGACTTTTTCTTTCAAGAGTGACAGGCGTTTTGTGAGGTGTGAGTCTGGCAAAATTTCATGAACTTGAATGGAAATTTTTGGCTTTTGCTTTCACGTGCAAACATGTATCAGCTATTTTTCACATTGTCAGAATGGTCGCAACCTGAATATGGACATTCGATGTTTCTTTAATTCTCTTTGTTTTGTCAATCCATGAATGTTTTTTCCCTCTTCATATATTGACATTTGAGGCCCCAGCAATCCACTGAATGGCATCAGTAGGAGTAGGAGTAGGAGTAGGAGTAGGAGTGGTAGTAGGAGTAGTAGGAGTAGTAGGAGTAGTAGGAGTAGTAGGAGTAGTAGAAGTAGTAGTAGTAGGAGTAGAAAGTAGGAGTAGTAGGAGGAGGAGGAGTAGTAGTAGTAGGAGTAGTAGGAGTAGTAGCAGCATAGGCAACAGGCCAGAAACAGATCAGAAACGGATCAGAAGGTCAGAAAGAGGCCAGAAACGGGTCAGAAACAGGTCAGAAACAAGTCAGAAACAGGTCAGAAACAGCCAGATTCTTGCCAAAATGCGAGATTGCCTAGAATTAATCTCGCTTCATTGCATTTTGTTTTTACACTGTTTGGGGTCTCTTGCCGGGATAATTTTTGGAGATTTTGAGTGCAAAGGCTGAGCGCCAAACAAAGGATTGGTGGAAGTTGGTGACGGTACATAGCATAATCATAGTATATCACTGATGTATCTGCCTTGTAATGTCAGAAAAACATACACCCGAGAAATCTAACAGCTTGATACCCAACAAAGTCGCCTTATCTTTAATTCGTTTCGTCACCTTTTTTCCAGGCAGGCAACCATCATTTTGGGTATCCTCCAGCTGTTACAGTTGACTCGGGGGAAGGTATCACAGCATCCTAAAAGTTCGGCTTTCATGAGAATCTAAGGGGGTCCCCCCCGTAGCAAATAAGGCCTTGATCTTTTAAGGGATTGTGACTCCCCAAAGATTCTCATGATACCCACTGGCCCCAAAATATCCACCAAGACACAGCGCTATGTGGTTTTCCAACCACCCATAGGCATGCCATCAATACGGTACAAGTCAAGGTGGCATCTTTCTCCAGACAGATTTGCGCCTCATCACTGGTACTGCAAAAAGTGCCGAAAACACCTCGGTTTTGAGGGAGGTTTACGCCCCAGGTTTTGAGGGCGGCCAGAGGTGATGATGACTAAAATCCTACACCACTTGAGATGGTTGGAAACCATGTGAAGAGTAGTAGAAACTATGTATATATCTATATATTTTCTGTCTAACCAGATGTGCTTGATCTACATAGATCTTCCCAGACCCTGGTTTTTAGAGTCGTTGATTGAGAGATGATTCAAATCAAAAAATGGACATCCGGATGCATCCATGAGCTCGGTGAACCCTGGACCTGTGAAAAGGCACCCGTTGTGTCAAGGTGTTGGGTATGTCAATAAATCTCTTCTTTACTTTGGGGAGTTCAGCCCCCAATTTCTGACAGCAAAGAATGGATACACCTAGACTCAGACCCATACTTCAGGGAGCTTTCCTTTCCTATCCCCTCCTGAGTTTGAGTGGGGTGCCTCAAGCAAAAGGAAAACTTGAATTCAAACTCCCCCAAGAGAAAATGGTACTGTTGATGGTTCAGAAATCCGGCGATCACCGGTTGAGGTTGGTAGTTTATCCCCTTATACATCCCAGGTGGCCAGGTGGTGCAGGATTTCTTCCATCAACAGTATGAACCGTTGACCTATTGAGATCTTTTGTATTGGATATATGACCAACTTGGTGTCCCTGTCAAGTCGTCTTCCATCTGCCTAATATAGAGGTGTCTAAAAACACCAACCACACCACTCTGCCCCCACATAACCCCACATACTGTTGATGGAAGAAATCCTGCACCACCTGACTTGTATGAAACCTTGTTATCAACTGGTGCCGGATTTCTTCCATCAACCTGTATGACCCCCGCAGGCCGCAAGGCATGCACCAAGATGTAGACCGTAAGGGTCACGCTCAATGAGGCAAGGACCCCCAGCCAGGGCCAGACTGCGCTTTTGGCTACACTCACAGCGCCCATGGCGCGAAACGCGACCGTCACGAGATCACCACCACGTTGAAAAAACAAACAAAGGGGGCTGTGTGAAGGAATGGATCCAGTTCCTGGAGGATCATCCCAGCCACTAACCATGATTATCGATTATCAACCACTGACAAGTCATGGGATGATCCTACAAGTTCAGTTTGTCCTCCTTTCGTTTCTTCAGGTTTTTTTCCTGAGTTTCGCTGGTGCCATTGACATCGCACTTATGAGCCGAGTTGCCATTTTGTCTGAACAAAGAACACGACGTTAAGCGCCGAAACACCTACCATGAACCCTACAAAAAATCACATGCCATACAGTTGCCAAAGGGGTAACTTACAAATCCGAAGATCTAACAACGGAAAGAATTTCTTTAACCTCCGCAGGGTTGAGCCACAGGCCAACAATCCATTCAACATGAGAGTTCTCTGATCATTTCATGACATTTCATGAAATATATAAATCACGGGCCAAAAATGCAACAAAAAAAAGAAGTCGTATCCGACCACTTAGCATCATCCGACTCTGCTGACAATTTTTTCGGTTGGATATATCATATGTATATATATATATATATCTACAGTTTAATTTTTATTTATGAAGATATCAAAATGGGACGAAAGATACCTGGATGAATTACCAAGAAAAGCTTTTCTCCGGCTTTTCAGGGATGAATCACCTGGTGTAGAGTTCCAAGGTGTATGATCCATTTTGTAGAGCAACAAAAACTGATTGTGCAACCCAAAAAATGGATCACCTGGATGCTGAAACATCAAACCTTCAAAAAGCAAATCATCTACATGAAGGATCGTAAATTTTCACTCCTTATCCCTGCTGTGATTTTGATTTTTTCAATTTGAAAAGGGGTATTTCCACTCAAAAAAGCACCCAAAATGGACCAGATATCAACGGCCTGCCTAACCCTTGTAACTCTTTTTGGAAGGCCGAAAAAATCTAAAAATCCTTTACCCTTCATTATGGGTATCAAGGCCCCAAAAAATCAACCCCTTTTCAACCTTCCTTCCACCCGTGTTGTGTCACCTGATACTCCGGCGTGCTGCTCTTCACCAGCAAGACCAGCTGCCCGGAATTTCCCACCGCCGAGGCGTCCGTGAAGGCGCCATCTGCCGCGGCCTGGTTGGCGTGAACCCAACGGAGAGAAGGGAGCCTTCCCTACGACACAGGTAGCAAATCGAAAAAACTCGGGTCTTGGATATTTTTCTTCGCACGTTTTTTTTGATGAGCCGAAAGTTTCTGGAAGAAAACTACTGCTCGCAGATGGGTACCTAGATTTGTATGTAAAACGCCATATGTCTATCAGTTTTCCGTGATTTTTTTGCTGACAAAATAGTCAAGTCATACTGGGCCAAAACACCCACCTTGATGAAGCCGGGTGCCTTCAAGCTTGGCACATCTACCACCTTTGGCGCAAATGTGCTTTTTGCTCAACTGGAAAATGGTGATGTTCCCAAAAAAAAAATCCTAAGGAAATCCACATCATCATCATCATCATCATCATCATCATCATCATCATCATCATCATCATCATCATCATCATCATCATCATCATCATCATCATCATCATCATCATCATCATCATCATCATCATCATCATCATCATCATCATGGTGATGCATGATTTTCTATGGTAATATACGAAAAATGGCTGCAAGACTCAGGTTTTGGGTCCCTCAACTTCCTCTGGGATGATGGAACCCCTACTGGTTTACCATGAAATTCTACCCCATATCATACTCTAAGTATGAAGAAACCCAAAAAACTGCCAGTCACCAAAAGCTAGACCCTGAATGTTTTTCTTAAAGCCGGATTTAGCCGACCTGAAACTCACAGCTAGCAAATGTACTTGTAGCCAAGTTGGTTCCAAAGGCCATCCGTTTTTGCAGTTCTATGTTTTGTTTCATATGTCGCGTCCCAAAAAAAAACCTGTCGACCCAACCCTACTCTTTAGGTGGAACCCCGTGGTGGTGCTGATGCTGGTGCAATGATTTTTCTAGACTCGTGTCTGTTTCGCAAAGGAAACCTCGAGTCGCTCGTCACTCGTCCTGATACCCTTGCCCAACAAAGGGACATCTACAAACCACCAATTTTTGGGTTAGTTTTCGCGGGGGTTCATATTTTTTTGTATCATGGTAGCCAAAGCCCCCAAAACGATTCTTGAGTAGCAGAGTCATTTCACAACTTCCCAGTTCTTTGTACTTCCCAAGCCTCCGTGTGGTGTTTTTAAATGCTTCAACCATCCACAACATGGTCCACTAGTAGCTATGAATGGAGTTATACCCCCTATAAATGGCCTTATAAATGGGTAACTCTGGTTATAACCCCTATGTAAAAGTGGAGTTATAAGTTATAACCCTACTTCTAACAGGGTTTTTGGGGCACACCTTGCATGACTCTTCATCCCACCGTACCGCACCTCCCCATCAAAGATCCCCACCAACTTGGCTGCATCCACATGCCACGTGCCAGTGGATTTTCCGCCCATCACGGGGTCATTCAGTTCCTGGTTCTGCGCTCAAAAAAAACGTTGGGAATATTTTATAGCAAAGTTCAGGGTGAACATAGGATCTCCAAAACTTTCCTTCAATGCAGACCAACATATGCATATGATTCACAATGCTATGCTGCTATATGAGTAGAATGCAAGGCAACGTACAAGGCAACGAACAAGGGTTGGATTTACGGGCCTTCTTCGACATTTCAAAAGAAAAAAAACGTTATATAATATAAGTTAAAATGCGTTAATACTGTTCTTCTTGGATCTTATTTTGGGCTGTGGCATCCCTTCACGCCATTCTCTCTCCCCAATTCCCTCCCTTTTTTGGACCTTAAACTCAAAGGTGGTGTTTTTGCTTCCATCAAAAGTGGCCAGCGGCACGTTGATGGCAGCCGCTGTTGAGACAAGGCACAACAACGAAACAACAAGCGCCATGGCGTTTTTGACCCAGGAAACAGGATCGTGAAACGCCCCGTCCGGTGCAAGGAGGTTCAACCGAAAGTCTCGAAGAAAAGGTCCGGAAAAGGGTGAAGGTGACGCAATGACCATGGTAAGAGCAAGAAACTTCAAGTTTTATTGTGTTTAATTGTGTTTTGGTGGTGAAAAATGTAGAATGAAATTGGAGCAGTTCCCATCATATACAGTACCTTGGTAAAAGGTACAAATAGATGACTTTCCAGTCAAATTTGCAAAAAAAAAAAGTCCCCCCATATACTTAGTCCTCATCCTATTTACCACTTTTCATGGTGCAGCGGTGATACCTGGGGTAATCCACTTGTTCAACAGCTATCGTTTCACCCTCCTCTTTTGCAGAATCGTCAACTGGTTGTTTGGGGTTGGAAACCCGATAGCTCCCGAGGAAGAACACCACGACACCAGCTACCAAACACAACCCAGCCAAGGGGGGTTGAGAATTGTTGACCCCTGAAAACACCAGTACAGTAGTGTCCTGCTCAAATGCAAACATAAACAACTTACATTGCAAAACTCCAGGAGTTTAACCCACCACAAAGGACCTATGTTTTTTTCATTAAAAATATCTCCCTTGACCTTCAGGAACACTGCCAGCACCACGCAGGTGGCCGCGCTGTCACGACCCGGTGGTGCAAAGAGAAGTTTTTCGCCTTCTGCACCTTCCCTGCAGTGCGGTAACGCAACGCATCAAAACTCCCCCGGTCGAAAAAAAGAGAAAAAAACACTTTTGTGTTGCGGACAACTGCCACAAGCTACAGTTAGTACCCCTTGAAAGAAGTTGGAGGCACTAACAACCTATCAATGGCACCTTCCAACAGAAGGGGGTTTAAAACACTACCAACATGTTCGCTGCATTGCCCGAAGACTCAGGACAACTTGCTGGGACCCCAACAATTCAGATTCATTGCAGGAGTTTCTTTGCAGGATTTCATCTTAAACTCTCAAAGTGCAGAGCAGCTTCCATATGCCGAACTCTTATGATGTTCATTTACAGTAAATCTACAGTATATACACCTGATAATCCAACCAAATCAAACCAACCAACTGAATGTCCTGAGATCAGAAATTCTCCATCAAGATTGAACCAATATTGAAATATTTGGTCTTCAACCAACTGAATGTCCTGAAATCAGAACTTCTTCAATATTGTAACAAAACTCCCCCATTCCAAAAACCAACCGTTTGCGAAACCCATCCCGTCGACGGCTCCGATCGGCAGAGGCCTCTTTTCACCTGCATGGCTTGGGGATTTAAGCCAAGTTGCATGCCAGTCATCCAGGTTTTTTTCAAAAATGGAAGTCGTGCATGTACATGGGTATGTATATATAAATATATATGTATGCATATGTTTCATGTAGTATATATACTGTATATATGTATATTAGCAAGATTCAATGGGAAGAGTTGGGCTGGTAGTAGATCGATTGAGTAGATCCTACGATATCCTACCTTCAATTGAGGTGACAAGGGACAAACTGTGAGGCTTTTCCTGCTTCTTTGCATGTCACTCACAAAGGGAAAAGCATGGGAAAGAAGAGAAAATGTGCACAGGAACGTGTTAGGAAAGCGGGCGAGAAAACGCCAAAGGAACACCAAAAAGAGCACTGACAACAAAGAATCACGAAAAATACCAAAAATGAATTTCAAAAAATATGGTGCTCGTTCAGGATGCCAGAAGTAAAGGCACTGTTTGTGGGGTTGTATTGTATACAAGTATAAAGTATGTAAATGTATACAACTACAAGTAAGACTGCGTACAAGTGTACAAGTACGCAAGTGGACAAGTACACAAGTATACAAATTGAGGTTGTTACATGAACATATGTTCTACTAAAGGTTGTATCTAGGCAAGATACATGGTACCTGTTATTTCAAAGTTATGTCCTATGACACTTGTATCAAAAGAACATGTTTCATCCTGCAACAAGGAGGAAGCTTCTGCAGGTAGCCAAAACGTCATCAAGCTTGGATCAGAGGTGAGAATTCCCCAAGTGCTGCAATCTGAGAGGTTCACCCAGCTAGTAATCTGCAAGAACTTTGGGCACCTTTGTGGTTTGACACCAGATGACCATTTTTCTGAATTAATCTAGATCTTGGAACAATCAATAAATTACCATCCTTGAAAACTAACAGCAAAACGCACCTGAAACTAGGCCAGTTTTGCCCCATCATCGTATTCCAAACCATCCATTTTCCATTTGGGGCAAACTTGCTGTGAGTTTTAGGGACCTCACATCAACCCGGGCCTCCGGCAGCTGAGTCCTGGGGCTTTGGCCCGGTGAATCCCAGGAATATAATAAATCAACCCAATGTTTCGGTTGGTTAGTTGGTTGGTTGGTTTATGGACTTGGTTGACTTGGTTGGTTGGCTTGGTTTATCTTGGTGCTTTAGGAATTTTGTGACTGGAAGATGCGATGAAAAAAAAACACCAACATTCACCAGCCAACTGGAAGGCTTCCTAGCGTTGAACCCCAATAGAAGCGGTTTATGTGTTGTCACGGGAAACAAAACCTTCCCAGGAAGTTAGTAAAAGGTTAGGATCAGTGGTTTATAACCCCAAGGATACCCCACTTATAACTAGGTTATGAGCCATTTACTAACGATTTACTAACTGCCTGCAACATCCAAGTACTACTTTCCATGGAATCCTGGCTGTTTAAAAGGGATCCTTATGTCATGGTTTATGGAATAATCCCCGTATAACTGTGTAGTATAGTTCCTATGTAAACCATCAACAACTAGGGTGTTTTTCATTGCTCATTTGTCACCAGGGTTACATTCTTGAAGGAAAGGGTCGTCTTCCACTACATTCAGCTGATGATTGGAGTAGTACCAGTCAATCCTTGGCCAGTCTTACGGGATGGTTTGGATGTTTAGCTGGATCTCCTCGGTGGATATCACCCCATGGCATACAAGCACCATTTGTACCATCTTCAAACTGTCCTGGTTTCTAAAAACAGCAAGTAGCTAAGTAACATCAACCTTTTATCTACGAAAATCATCTTCCAAAGTCTTCAAATGATCATATGAAAAGGTGGTACATAATAAATATATAATACCTTTCTATTGAAACCACCAAAAAAACTTCCAGCAACTTTATCAACCATCACACCTTCAACCCTTTCGGGCAAATTACCCCACTTTCAGGTGCCGCCAAGATGGTGGTCAGGTGAGGGGAGAATCCTGAATTTTTCACAGGATTCCTTCTGCCCTCCCTGAAAACTAACATGGCTGCCTGGAAAATCACCATTTTTAACAGGAGATACATCTTCAAATGGTGGACTTTCGAACTGACAGCTCGCACCTGAACATGGGATGCTGAAATATTCATTTCCTTTTCGGGCCCACCCTATTTTCAGGGGCGTTTGCTGTTAGTTTTACAGAGTGTAATCAACCAACCCCCCCTCGTTAAGTGAAACCAATTGGGTTTTCATAAGCCTTCATGATAAGTCCTTATTTCCACCTCAGGGTATTTCTGGGGGGGATTTTGATCGATTAGAGGAGCCCAATCCCCACTGCCACATTCTCAGTGCCACAAATCTAGAAAAAAAAGAAAGGAAAAAGGGAAGTAATCAACGTGTTTTTTCGAATGTCAAGATAATAGGATGCCATCCTGATCCTATCCATGGGGTTTGTGTATCCATGTATTCGTATATCCTATCTGGCTCCGCGGGGCGACGTTTGAGGTCGTCATGCTTGATCCTAACATAACCTACCTCCTGGTACCTGGTAACTCCCTAAACCTCCGGAAACCAACCACATCCAACCACATCCAACCCCAACACCAACCCACCAACGGGTGCATCACTCTCCTTCCTATCCCGCCGCCGCTGGCGTTCCGCTTTCTCCGCGCGTTGTGCACGGCGTTCAGCTTTTGCATCTAAGGCCTAGGGAAGGTGAGAACACTCTTCACAGCTCCCTTCATGGCGTTTCGTGGAGCTTCCGCTACGAAAACTTTGAGTTGAGAGGATTCGGGTTTTTTGAAGAAATTTTAGCTGCAAGCAGTCATCTTCCCCCATCTTTTTTGAGGAGAAGTTACAGTAGTTCGCGGGAGGGTAACTGGGTAACTTATACGTGGGGATACAGTTGTTCGTAAATCATGTCAGGATATTCTCCCAGCCGTGTTGCCATTAGTTGATCTTGATCCACCAAAGACCAAAAAGACATGACAACAAATCCTCATTTGCACCTCTTCATCTGTACATTGAAGTCGTTTTTTGCTTCACCAAAGGCCCTATTTTTGGTTCGTTACATCCTACCATTGATACTGGAGATTTTACACCGCTATTTTGACAATGCTTCACCATTCCTTCTCCACCCCCCCGATTCAGAAGCATGGCCAGCTATTTTGAACAACATGAAACCAGAGGATTTTTCAAGCCGATTTCACCTCATTTCTGTTACTTTGCCTGTCAGTCGCGGTTGCTCACAGTGGCAACATTCGCAGTGAACACATCATGACCACTAGTTGTTGATAACTCATTACTAGTACCAGATATCGGTACCAACCGATAACTTTTACCCTTTAGAAAATGCTGCTAATGCCCCAGGAATTGCGTATCTAGTACTTTCCCCATGACCATGGACCAACGCGACGAATCTGGGAAAAAACGTGACCTCGGCTGTAGGATCCACGTCGCACTGGCAGAGGGGCGACGAGCAGATGGGGTAGCCCCTGTGTTCTTTCAGTTTTAGAAAAAATACGTTTGCTGAACAAGAACAATAAGATGAAGAACAAGAAGAAGAAAAAGAAGGATGACTACGACTAGGACGACGACAATCACAACGACGACAACAACGACAACGACAACGACAATGACAGAACAACGACAACAACGACCAAGAACGCCTGACATGGTTTGTACCTGAATCTGTCCGGTTCTTTGGGATGAGAATGTCACCAGTCCCCACAACAAGGTCCTGAAAAACAACCATTGAAGGCTGGCCAACATGCCATCTTCCCACCTTCGCTTGGTATGTGAAGACACCTCCTGCACGTTCCGCATCGAGTGCCTGCCGAAGCCAAAAAAATGACATCAAATAGACGACCCAATCTTGTGAGGTATTTGCTTCGACATCAGCTGATGCATTTGCTTTTGGTAACCAAGATTTGTCATATGTTCATACAAAAACAATGCCTTTTCGAGCCATGTGAGCCATGAGGTCATGGTATCATGGGAATCTTCTCTCACCTTTGAGGAATTTGTTGCCTGGCTCGAAAACAACCATTGGAGTCGATGTATCTCCTACGTAAAAATGGGTGATGTTTCCAATGTCATGTTAGTTTACCGGAGTGTAGATTTTTGGAAAATAGAGATGATGATCCAATCATCCACCTGTAAAATAACATCACAGGATATGTTTGCATCCGAAAACGCATTCGGATCTACCAAAAAAATATATTCAAAGGATGTTGTTGGCCATAAAGTCCAAGATCCTCCGAAAAAAAAGTGTGATGGGTCAATAAAAACCTGCATATCAAGAAGCTCCTTGGATTACAAAAGAACTGACCTTAGCATTTGTGAGACTTCCAGCCCAGTGAGGTTCTCCAGGCTTTTGAAATTTGAATTTCGGCAATCAGGTCGGGCCAAGGGTCATCAGCTCACCAAGGGAGCAGTGAGATCTCAAGTTGCCATCTTTGATTTCAACACCCGAAGGCAGGAACATGTCAAAAAAAAAACAAGCGTCATGCAGGTCGTCCGCTGGCAAGTTGTTTTTTCAGATTCGGAAACAAAAATTATCATTGCACTCCCTGAAACTAACATCGCACCTGAAAATGGGTGGTTGGAATACTAGTTTCCTTTTGGGATGGCCTATTTTCAGGGGTGAACTGTTAGTTTCAGGGAGGGTACCTTTTTTTGACAGATTTTGGGGTGGAGAAAACCACCCCAGCAGGAAACCGGTGGGAAATCCTGGAATCTTGTGCGGGACTTGAACCTGGATTCGTCTTGAGTTATCACCCAGATCCAGCTCGATAAAACTCTTCAAGATTAAGGGATCTGGCCCAAATGATAACACTTCAGCAACCTAGATTTTTCTGACATAAGGCCAAAAAGCTACCTTTTTGGGGTGAGGTCGTGATTAAAAGACTTGTTGGAACTGATGACCTTTAGATAGGCAAACCAAACGGGGATTTGGCAGCAAAGGCCTTCGTTTCAAACTCATGGGTTCAATCAAATATGCTGGTGAAGATATGGCCCGTGAGGATATACCCCCACCAGGTTCGCCTCAAAACCCTCCAAGCATATCTTTGAAACGTTTAATCACCAATCATAAGACCATCAAGATACTCATCAATCGACCTCTCTTTTCATGTTTTAAAAAAAATTGGGCCTTCAAAAATCTTCCAACAATTTCAATCCTCAATCCTGGGGACCGTTGGTAATGGACATCCCTCCCCAAAACACCACCATCAACCCATCAACCATCATCGAGGTGACCAGCTTAAAATTTCAAGTGCGGAAGCGCACCGCACCTCTCGGAAAGCTGTATCTTTCCCCAAGGCTTTGATGCGTGAGATCAAATACACCCAGGTGGTGAAGCCTCGCCAGATGCCGTGCAGGGTGGTCCGGAGATGGTTGGGGGATCACCTTTAATGATGGAAATCCTTATGACACAAAAATGGGCATATAATATAAATCCCTTAATATTTGGGTTGATGACCATATCCTATTTTATGGAAATAATTTGAGCTTCGACCCTATCACACATATTTCTCATCGGTTTTTTGCGGGGAGCAACAATGTGGCGAGACATTTTTGTTGACCAATTTTGTCCAATTCCTTTTGTCCAATTTTGGAGGAGTCAAGAAATTTTGAGCCAGAGCCAGGTGTATATATAGCACCTATTATATGCGTGTATATATATATATATGTATCGTGCATCTGGTTAAAATGTTACAAGAATTCAACACACAGATGCGTTCAGAAAATTCCCCCATCCCCAACACCCTGAGGGTGAGGTTGGGATGAGTGCACCCATAGCAGGTCACCCTGTCAAAAGTGAAGGGTGCAAAGATCTTTCCTTTTGAGATGGGGATCTTTGGGCCATGTTCGCCTTGGCGACGTAGAATTGCCGTCTCATAATCAATCCTTCGGAAACGGAAAATCCACCTTTTGATTAAATTATATCCATTTCATGGTAGATTTTGTAGATGTGTTTCATTAAAGAAAGGCGGGAATTTCCATTACTACATTAGATTACTGGAGCGCAACAAGGATGTTTACTGTTCTATCCACTCCCCCTTTTTGATGTGTGGAACTCCAAGAATTATTGGGGATTTGTCACCTGTAGAAGTCGGAAGGCATGTAATTTGAAAGGCGGCGAACCCTGGATATGATATAAACTAAGACTGCCTGGAAAAATCACTATATTTTGAAGAAAATGGATAAACACATCTGTCAAAGGTCTGTTTAAGTCATCCATTTGTTAGAATTCTGGAAAGGTAGTAAGGAAAAAACGGATATATATATATATATATCAT
This sequence comes from Breviolum minutum Mf 1.05b.01, assembly GCA_000507305.1. Classification (NCBI taxonomy): domain Eukaryota; class Dinophyceae; order Suessiales; family Symbiodiniaceae; genus Breviolum; species Breviolum minutum. The sequence continues at coordinate 155,918 of DF239865.1, forward strand.
AAATATGAATATGGTCATATCACCCAAGTTCCTGAAACCTCTTGATCCCTTCACGTTGAACTTCAAAAAAAACCTTGGAAAATCCACCTCTCCCCAGCTCCTCCCTTACGTTTTCCATAGGTCTCCAGGCCATGTTTGTGTGCAGAGGCACTCAGCTTATGATACACCTCGATATGCTGGCCGGTTCCGTGGCTTTCTCTAAAGGGGCCACCCCTTGGATTCCCCCCAGTCACGACACACCCAGGCATCCGAGCTCGCCGGAAGACGACCTGCACCTGGTGGCCGTTTCGCCGTTTCCGGAAATCCGTTTCTTCGGGAAGACTGGTAGGTTTCATAGCAGCTCTTGCCACCATAAACATGGGGGGGCCTTGATTGAAATTCAGATTCCACTTTATATATACACAGTAGTGGGAAGCCATGGGGGTAGGTTCGTTGCTCTGATTTCCCCCAATATATTTCATCACTACATAGGGGCATTTTTTCACCAAAATAATTTTAACATTTTTATTTCCATATTTTGCCCCAACATATTTCATAACTATCAAGAAACATTTCCCCCCAAAATCATATTAACATTTTTCTTAACATATCATGTCAGGCAACATACCCCCAAGGCATCTCATAGAATTTAGGTTAGTAAAAAACATTGATACATTAATTAGAAAAATACTTGTATCAATGCACGTTGTCAAAAACAGTTCATCTACACAGCAAACGGTCTTCAATCTGCATTTCTTTTCTGGCGCTTTGAATACTGGTTGCGTCTCACGGTGANATGAAGAAACATATTGCTCTACCTCCACAGCTTTTGAGCCAATCTTCCACTCGCCATGGACTGTCTGAGGCTTTTTGTAGTTGGATGCAATCACTTCTGGCGCAACAATGACCCATTTGATGGTTGATACCTTCTCCAGAGATGCTTTGTCGAAGTGCTTCTCAAACTCTTCTCGCATTTTTCCAATCTTGCAATCATGTTTGTCTTCA
>DF239866.1:0-139373 GCA_000507305.1 Breviolum minutum Mf 1.05b.01
TAAGCACCACACAGGTGGAGATTGCTTTCACCTCGCAGGTGAAGCTTTCCTTACCTAGCAGGTAAGGTTTGACCTCCACCACGCAGGTGGAGATTGCCTTCACCTCGCAGGTGAAGCTTTCCTTACCTAGGAGGTAAGGTTTGGAGGCGTCCATCTCCAAAGTCCAGGCCAGTCCTGACCTCCACCACGCAGGTAGAGATTGCCTTCACCTCGCAGGTGAAGCTTTCCTTACCCTCCACCACGCAGGTAAAGATTGCCTTCACCTCGCAGGTGAATTATCTTTCCAACATTATTTTGGTTTGCCCCCAAAAATTATCTAAAGACATGAAACTTCATCACATGCACCGAACCCACATGCTCCCCAAAGTCAAGTGCCTGTCACCACTTCGTGCAAGCCCGTGCCACAACCACAGTCACGCCGGTTTTGAGCCATCGATCATATAGTATACTGATTCCCAACGTCAAAACTCTCATTGTTTGTGTCTACATTGTCTTGCAAGCATGCCTCTTGTACAACAAAAAGGCCACCTTGAAAAATCAACACTTGCGTAAAAACTTAATTCCAAACGCTATAGTTTCCTTTTGACTCTGAGGATTTATCGCGCACGTGCCCGTCCTTGCAGGTTTTCTTGCATACTTGTACAAGAAACAAAGTAAACTACGTTTCAAAAACTTAGTCGGGGTAGTACCCCCGCTTGGCCCAGCAGGACAATGTGCAATTTGGACGCTGGCGGCAGCCGGAGCAACCGTTGCGCCACAAATCCTGCAGCTCAGCAGGCACCTTACGAAACAGTTTCTTCCGTGCCTGCGCCATTTCTGCAGGACTCAAACGACTTCCAGCTTTGTGCTTCTTAGCAGGCTTTGCCTTGCCTGATGCAACTGCCGGACGCTTCGGGCTCGCCTTGCTTGCAGCCGCTGGTCTTTTCTTTACAGCGGCGGCCTTTTTTTTCGGAGTCGGTTTGACCTTCTGTTTCGGAGGCTGTTTGCCCTTTTCTTTTGGCACTTGGTCAAGTTTTTCTTCCTCCAAACCAGCTTGCAAAACACTGATCATTTCCTCCGCTGATGAAGGTTTGGCAGTCGCCCGCTTTGTTTCCAAAGCTTCCTGCGCCTGCGTGCCCTTGCTACTCTCCTTGACTTCAGCTTCAACATCAAGCAAAGCAGGCGCTTCGCTTGGTTTTCGACAGCTCACATCTGCCTGTGGTTTCTGCAGAAGTTTGAAGCCAGGCAACTCAACTGACCTCGGTTGCTCTGCAGGCGCGCGGCCGCAACCAACCGCAGACGCAATAATTCCTTTCAGCAAGGTATCCGCAGAGCTAGAGCTCGACGGCTGCAAAGATTGCTCATTGCTTCGAGCTTTCAAATTATCTTTCCGAAGAGGGTAAGTATCTGTCAAACTTTTCAAGGCAATCAAATCCACATGTGCAGGCGTGAAAGGTTCGAAACCATGTGGATAGGCTGTGTTTAACAAAGCATGTGGAAAATTGGCCACGTCCACAGGTAGCACTTCCACAAACTCTGAAGCTACCGGAGCTGTCTGAAAAATCTTTCTCATTTGAGGCTTGTACTGCTGCAAGAAGTAAAACTTCTCTTGTTCTGATACCGACTTTGCCTTGTCGTGGCAAAAGACTATTGCCAAAATTGCACCAAAAGTTCCTTCATTTGGGTGCCGCAAGCCCAAGTGAACGGCCAGGTGACAAACATTGGTGACAGCAGTATCTCTGGAGAAATCTGCCTGCTGCAGAAATTCCCAGTGCTTCCTGTCCAAGTAGTGCACCAATGTCTTGTAATCTTGCAAACGAATCCGTGATTTTGGTTCCCGGGAGTCATCCATTTGTTTCGCCACAGCTTCTTTCAAAACCGTGGCTAGCTCCTCGCCCCAGATTTCAGACCTTACAGAATCCAGAGCCTTGCCAGCATCCTCAAGGCTCAGCTTTTGACCCTGGATTACATTCACTATACGGTCTGCTTGCTTCTGGCGAAGGCCCTGGATGGATTCTAAACCATGTAGGCCCGTCAAAAATTTCTGAGCTGCCAAAATTTGTTTCTCAACTTGAGCCATGTTGCTTCGGTTGCTACGTAATTGTCCACAAAAAACAATATTCTCCTGTCAACGAAAAAAATCGATTTGAGAAGAAAAAATCAAACAATTTTTAAAAACATCTAAATTTTGAAAGTTCCAGTAACTTTCATAAGTCTATTGTAACTTTCCTGAAATGATGGCTTGCCAAAACTTATATGTAACTTATAACTCTCTAATGTTCTTATAACTCATCGCTAGAGATCTGTTACTTATGACCTACTTAGAGCATATACAAGCTACATATACACTACTTGAACACATTATAACTCATTTATAATCTTGTTATAACCTATGTAAGTTCCAACCCTGACTAAAGTATGACCCATAAAAAGTATGAGTAGCACATAATACTAGTACTAGTTTAGCAATCAATTCATTTATATATAGAAGACTAATTGATACTCCTTCAACCCTTTTCCAAAACAGAATCCTCCAAATGGTGGATCTTGTGTTTCAAGTTTGCCCAAGCTTGCTGAAAACATCCTTATGGATGGTGGCTCGTATGTAGCTTTTTTTGTTCAGTCAAATCCACTGACCGAAGATGAAGGATGTGACATTGATCAAACAAGTACTTGTTGAAAACTGTCTGATACTAAGTTGGATGGGATCGTATGGCTCAGCAACACCAAAACCGACCCGTGTTTGGGGCACAGCGCCACGCACCAAGTCAATGTCGACGTATACAAGCTAGGAGTTCCTGCAGGGTCTATGGGGTTCCGTCCAATCTCAGGCCGTGGTTTCCCAAGCTGTACCGCTCTTTGAACAAGCAGCAGCGGAAGGTCTTGGCAGAAAGGGCTAAACAATTGAAGGTGGTCTTCAAAAAGGTAAAGGCTGATGGGTCCATCTGTGTGTCGATCCCTTAATCCTGCCATCCTACAGTGTTCAAGTTTGGATTTGCTTGCGTTTTTTCCATTGTTTTGAATATAGGAACTCCGGAGTATATAGTACTGGTTGACAAAAACTGCTTTTAAAGTGATCCTAGGACCGGTGGCCCTGGTCTCCGGTTTGCGTGTCTATCACCTACACAAGACCTCTATGGACAGGTACTGGGTGGATCAATATGTAAGCTAGCCTGAGCAATGAAAAAGTGCAACGCTATCCAGTTTGACTCCATCAGTATTATCCATGATTATCCCATATTGAACAGCTTGTGTGTTTTCATTGCTCATGTTTTTGCAACAATGGATAAATTTCTCGAAACCAGTCTTAATTTTTGAACGTTCAATTCCAATTCGACCAAGGTTTAGTTTTCTAATCTCTGAGATATGCAGGATTCAAACGGGCTTCAACTTAGAGCTGCACTAAAGTCTGCCTGGTACAAACTTCGCTCAAACCGGTCCATGCCTGTGGGGCCCTTGGTGAGAGCACATTCATATATAGTGGTTCAATTCGTAACACAGCAGTTTTTCAGAAATTAGTTACTTGTGTACTTACTTGTTTTTTTTTCGCCCTAACTCGAAAGTGTTTGCTACTTGCGCCTGTTTTGAAAGACGTGAACTAATTCCCCGAAATTTTCTTTTTTGGTGATGGCGTGTTACTTTTAGGAACACGGAATGAGTTAAGGCCACCACCAAGTAGCTTAACGCAAACTATTAATATAGACATTTACACTATCCCAAATCATTCTTTCTCGTTGTGCTGGCGGATGAGGCCAAGCAAAGTGGAGCTTGGAAGAAGGGAGGACTGGGAAGACTGAGGCGGTTTCTACGTGCCATTTCAAAATAAACCAAACATGGTGGATTATTGCAACTCCATCATTTGGGTTGGAACCACAGAGCGAATTCCAATTGAAAACTTTATTGCAGATCTCTTTGTTGGAACGACATGGTGTATAACGAGGAATCCATTGGAATCCAAATGGGTGTTTCCAAAAATAGGGGTACCCCAAAATGGATGGTTTATAACAGAAAACCCTATTAAAATTGATGATTTGGGGATACCAGTATTTTTGGAAACACCCAAATGAAATTCCTAAGGACTAGTCCTAGCTGGTGGTTCAACCCTTTGCAAAAATAATTGGATCGATAGTCATCCCCGGAACAACTGGTGAAACATGTTCTGACCGACTGTTCCCACCATTGGCTGGGCCTGGCGACTGCAGTTGCAAGTGCCGTTGCGGTGCGTTTTGCTGGTCTCGGATTGCATTGTGGGCAGGGCATAGTGGCCATGTTTGAATGATTGCGTTGAAAGACATCAAAAAAACAACCCCACCATTCTCCTACTAGGTGCATTTCAGGGACTTAACACATTTATTGTTGTGAACCTTGACCATTTGCCCGACAGGGTCAGCTAAATTAAAGAGGTTGTCAAATGTGTCAAAGGAACATACCTTTTCAACACAGGACAAACAGTGAATTATGAATAAGAAATTAAAATGCCAAAACAAACATACGCGTGAAATCGCGTGAAGTTAGCGTGAAATACGAAGTTTACCCGTGAACTACCAAGTTTACCCGTGAAGTACGCGTGAAGTAGACCCCCTTGAATCTCAAGTTTTTGAAACAAGTTTGGTATGATAATGCATCTGTTCAGAAGCCCTGCGCACAGTTTGTGCAAAGACCCTCTTGTGGACGATCGGAAATGTCATAACCAAAATAGTTTGCTCATGTTTGCTCATGATGCCGACGTGAAATTTCCCCTGTTATTTTTGCACAACATGTGCATTTGTCGATCAAAACCAAAAAAATGTTGAGATGAAATCGATGTTTTGCAGCCATTTTTGGCCGAGGTGGTGACCAAGCTTCAACTCCTTAGGATTAGGATTCAATCATGGAAGAGGAGCTTAAAAACCATCTAAGCAAAGGTCGCTTAAGAAAGGCTAAGGCCGTAGGTGAAGGTTCTGCTGAAGAAACAAAAGAAGCCAGTATGACACCAGCTGAACCCAAAGGAGAAGACTCACCTCCAGAAAAACCCGAAGGTGCACCCCATGTTTTTGATTTCTTTGGACTTGGATGGAAGGTTAATCACCTGTAATATATTAATTTAATCACAGTGAATACCCATATGCCCTTGTGCTCAACCCTTTAAACACCAACCATTGGGGTCCAGCTCGCTCCTCATCACCAAAGCCATCACCTGCGCGTTTTTGATAGGTGATGGTCCACCGCGGAAACCCAAAAGAGTCGTTGTGAAAGTCGTGAAGAAAGCAAAAGAGGGTGGTGGTCGAAAAACAGATATGGGTGAACCTGTTCCTGTTGCCACCCCTGCAGAAATCACTGAGACAACTTCGACCCAACATGGCACTCCCGTAGATTCAACCTTGACTCTTCCATACGAATCGGGTGAATTTTTTCACACAGGGGGTGATTCACAGTGGAGGCAACAAGCTGAATCTATGTGGCCGTTGTGGAATTGGCCACCTGAAGGGTGGCGACCTGATAGTTCCCATGAAGCTTATCATGACCCAAGATCACCTTACCATCGGTTCAAAGATTTTGATTGGGATGCATACAGTCAAAGAGTAGGAAACACACATCGTGAACTACAAAGCCCTGGGGCCTTTAACTCTCCTCGCATCAGCCGCACTCACAGTGACCTCAGCGAGATGACCACTACTAGTGTGGGACCCAGTGCCAGCTTTGTTGCGGAGCAACTCCAAAGGTGCAAAACGGGTGAGTTGAGCCTACTTGCAAGTAGTACTGTCCCTGCAACTGACAGTAGTTCGGTCCTTAGCCAAGCCTTGGCAGAACAAGCGAAAGCAAAGGAAATGCTTTTGCGTGCTCAAGAAATGATGGAGAAAGCTAACGCAGGCGAAGTTGAAAAGCTGAAGGAAGAAAATGCACGATTGAAGGAAAGCACCAGGAAACAAGAAGAGTTGAAACGTGAAGGAGAAAAGGCAGAAGAAGATGAGAGGAAAAAGGAGGAGGATCGAAAGTTGGAGGCTTTGAGGATTGAAGCAAAGTCCAAAGAAGAGGAACAATTGAAGGAAGAAGCCAAGAAAGAAAAGGAGTTGAAAGAGAGAGGAAAAAGGAGGAGGATCGAAAGTTGGAGGCTTTGAGGATTGAAGCAAAGTCCAAAGAAGAGGAACGATTGAAGGAAGAAGCCAAGAAAGAAAAGGAGCTGAAAGAGAAGGCAGACGAAGACAAGAAAAAAACGGAAGAAGAGGAAAGATTGAAGGAAGAAGCCAGGAAAGCAGAACAGTTGAAACGTGAAAGTGAGCTGGCAGATACTAAGGTACCAGAAGGGAAGGGTCAAGGAAAGGGCACACAGCAGCCTGAGGAAGGCACTGAGGCATACAATGCAAAGCTGGAGAAACGAAAACAAGAGGCACATGCAAGGTACATGCGCTACTACCGCAACATACGTCGTTCGCCCCTGAGGAAACTCTCTTCGGGATTATTTGTTCTTGATTTGTTTTCTTCCAGTTGTGGTAAAATAGATCTACTTGCCATCACTAAGACAAAGATACGCCCAAAGAACTGCGCTTAATGGGGGCAGAAGCGAAAGGAAGTGACTTGACCCTTGAATTAAGACATCACGATTTGTGTGTTCAGCTGGTTTTGCATATGCACTGATCTTTAGCTCCACCCAGTGCCAAAATGTTTCTTGCACACAGACTCCTATATTGTTACTTCCATCCCTGAACCGGTATTTCGAACATCCCCCTAGCCGAGGCAAAAGCCTCAATGCGGTGTTGTTTGATGCTTGGTGCCAATGCGAAGAGGGCAATTGGAAGAAGTCCGAATTTTACATGAATATCAAGAGCAGACATGTTTCCAAAAAACGAGGGGTTCGTAAGTGGCTTCTTCGCCATGAGATGGATGAGAAGTTTACCGTAAAGGTAGCAGAAGCACTTCGTGCCCACAAAGCCGCCGATGAAAGCCTTTGGAAATCGGAAACAAGATACCATCCTGAATTGCCAGAGCAAGAGGATGGGTAACATGGCATGTGTTCTTCCTCTACATTCACCAATTTACTACCATAACCGATTTTGTACCGTGCCATCGATTGCGATTCGAGTGAGTCGTCATCGTCGTCGGCATCAAGCAAGAAAGGTAAGAAAGGTAAGAAAGGCAAGAAAGAGAAGAAGGACAAGAAAGGAACCAAAGACGAGCCAAAGAAAACCAAAAAGGTGAAGAAGGTCGGGGAATGGGTACCATAGTTATTATTCTTCAAAACTGGATTTGCCAGAATGTTGTATGTGCCTTTCGGTGGTTGTAGTGGATTCTTGGAACTGCGAATCATGTAGACATGCAGTATAGAGTCTGTGGTGGATGGTTTTCTCCAATTCGTCATAAATGCCATTTTAAATATCAACAGCCGTTTTGGCTAAAGCTCTGGTGTTTTTAACGGACTTAGGTTTTTTTCGATGTTGCCAATCCTTTAAGTTTTCCAATGATGACAGCCAGGCAGAGCTAATAGCTGCCAAAAGATCCGTGTTGACACCTGCAAAAAAGATCAGTGTCCTAGCAGCTTTCGTTTCTTACTTTCGCAAGTTTCTAGCTTGGACCATTTCCGTATTGTACGTGTTCAATGCATATTCTGCCCCCTTGGAAAAGTGAGTTTTTTTTGAATGGTTTGAACTCGTTGTTTAAAATTCACCCAGGTGATTCAGGTGTTTGACAAGTTCCCCTCAAGAAATCAAACATAGCGATGGAACATCCTCGTATATGAACTTTTAAAAATCTTTCTTTGGGTTTGGGTTCTTCCCTAGTCATAAATCCGCTCCAGGATAAATAACGCAAGTGAAATCTGATCTCGCTTTCTGCCGGATATGGTTTCACAGGACCACAAGGAGAAAACCAGAAAGGACAAGGACAAGGACAAGAAAAAGGAGGAAAAGCAGGAAACAGAAGAGGAAAAGGCAGAAAGAGTGGCAAAGGAAGAACAGAAGCAGTTGCTGAAAGATGCAAAAAAAAGTTGTTGTCTTAGCCAAGCAATTTGCATGGTGTGTGTGAAAACAACAGATGTGACATTAACATTTCCTAGGCGATTGGAGATACCAGTACGAAATTGAAGTGGGCCATCAATCTATCGCAAAATCTGGCACGGCTGCCTGAGTCTCAAATGTAATGATCGTGCAACATACTACCCTTACAAAAGTGACTTACGATTGCTGCCTAGGAGTGACAAGTTTGCGTCCTACGTGAAGCAAGACTATGAAGAGAAGAAGAAGCAATGTGAGGAAGCCGACGATGTTTTCGGGGACGGAATGATCAAAAAACTATTGATTTTAGATCAAATTGAAAATTTCTTTATAGATCAAAAACCAAAAACCAGGGGTCGGTCTGTACACTTCTTTACTTTCCCTGTCACTGAAGCTCCCCACGTTGCTCCAGGACATCCGCTCCAGCCTCCAAACAGCCGTGGACGCTGGCAAGGCACCAAACATGGTTTGCTGGAAGTCTGTACGTGTCATATATAATTCTAGACAGTTCAAAAATCATCATATCAAAAACAAAAGTTGCGGACTTCTACAGAGACTCTCCGGACTATGTATTTGTGTTTTGTTACTTACTCAACCCCCCAATGAAATCTCAAATAGAGGCAACTTAGGAACCCCTGGTGTTGAATCTGATTCATTCTGACTGTGCGCAGGTCACCGTGGAAATGATTCATGAGTGTCAGGCGGCCCGAACCATTTTGGAGCAGGCATGTGAACCGTTGAAGTCTAAGAAGCCCAAAACAGCGGCTGCTGAATCGTAGCTATCTCTGCAGTCTTAGATGTGGTGGGATTCTGGGAAACCTGGGATGAAACTATGCAGCTAACATCAGCTAGTGCTTCGCAAAAGTTGAACTTTCCGTTTCATAATCCCCATTATGAGTCTTTATTTGGATAAGGGAAAGGCCGAAAATGAACTGAAATGAAGATTCTAAAGTTCGGCCTATGCGATGAACGGCTGGTGAACAATATTGGGTTACCACTTTTGCCCATACAAATATTGTTTCGGAGGTGTGTATTAAAAACCCAGGGTGTTTCCATCCAGATACTTTGTTTCCCATACTCTGAAGATCTTTGATGCACTACAGGTGTGTGTGTGTGGTTCGTCAAGAGGGTAACCTGCACAGCAGGTTTGGTCAAAGACTGGCCCCCTTCACACACCATAGATGTACCCAATCCTTTTTGCCAGCTGGCTAGCCAATGCATGTGTCAACATTAGCATCGAATCTGAATATAAAGGGTGATCTTAGACTTAGACCCAATTACATTTTCGAAAATTGAATCAACATTAATGTTTTTTGCTGTGCATTTTGGGGCGCTGCAGTGGCAATGGCCTTTCCGTCTCTAAATTATGGAGGTTGATCCGCAACAGTGGAAGATGGTTCCACGCAGTCTGAAGGAGATAAAACAACTTTGTTTCTGGGTCTCTCTTTGAGTTTTTCATTTTCTGCAGTCCCATGCTTGGAAATGTTTGCCCAAAAATTCAGCACTGAATCTTTTTGAACTAGGATAATTCTGCATCACTGCCCTACTCCGCCCCCTCGCAGGTGAGTCCAGCACGCCTTTCGAAAGAGACATTTGCGAGAAGATCGCATCTGGTGAACCTTGCTGGCATCTCAAGATTGGTGATGGCCGTGGTATGCCGGCATAAAGGGAAACCCTCCCAAAGAGAGTCGCAAAGGTGTGATAATTACATTATACATGTTCTATTCCAAAAGCTTGTTGATGGGGTTGGATCCTTGGGGATCCTTGACTTTTACAGAACCGGTCAAACAAAGTGTTTGAACTTGTTCGGACTTGTTCGTGTCGATTTACTTTTCATTTTATTCAGCGCTGTTTATGTCTTGGCGAAGTTCATTAGTTCTAGAGTCCTAGAAAGGTTGAACGTCTCAAGTCTCAGGAAGCGACTGCAAAAAGTGCCATGAAATCAGCGAGAACAACTTATGAGGCTGGTTTTGCACAATCAGGGTTTGAGATTGTCGTTTCACTTCGGGTTTGTCACCAAGAAAAAGGCAATCTCAGAAATAAATGTTCCAATATTGGATCACCTTCGAATTTGATGACATTTAACCGACCCACCATTTGCTGCCAGGAAGCGAAAGGCAACACTGGCCAATGGACTGCACGCCTGGCAGTCTATGCTAAGGGGAATGCTTCTCGGGACTTTTACCGAAACAGCCCACTCCCGTTGGAACTCAATCTGTGAGTTTGGTACCTTTTAAATTTTGTGGTGGGGTGAAATTTTGACCGACCATTGGGTGGACTTTGGTGTTGTAGTTGTCAAAACGTATCCCCTAAATTGCTGGTAAGGAGCCAACCTTGATGAAACTACCGGTCAAATTAGCAAGTGGTGATAAAGGTGAAGAGTCGCTCCCTTTGCACTTACCCTTTGACATTGTGAATTATTTGATTTGTGAGTGTCATTTAGATATCGACAACTGCTTATTGTCAAACTTCTGGAGCCACCGTGAAGCCGTGGGGGCCAACTGGGCCTTAACCACACATGAATTTCGCAGAGTAGCCGGAGTGGTTTGGCCGCTGGGTTTCTACGGTGATGAAGCAGCTATGGGTTTGGTCCTAGCACCCACAAACCTATTCCTCAACTTTCCTTTATTTAGACCGAAGTCAACTCGGATGTCACGGTACTTGATTTGGAGCATTGAATCGGACAAAATTCTTTCGATTGAAGAAACAGTTTACCCTGTTTTGGCAGAAATCACTGCATCTTTCAACAAATTGACGGAAACTGGTGTGCGGGGGATTCGATTCCTTCTTAGTGAGATTCGAGGGGACCAGGTCTTCTTCCATATGATTTTCAAGCACAAGTCCTGGTGGAAAGCAACCAACATGTGTTTTCGGAGCAAAGCAATTGCTGGCCCCGGGCCATTCAGTTACTGCAAGTATGAACTCTCCAGATCGAATGACAATTGGAATTCAACATTGCGTTCCACGGATGACTTCATAGTGCTTGACCTCCCTGAGGTGAAATGTACCTTGTTTTGCCATGGTAAACTGACTTTATTTGTTCATTCTGTTACGTTCTTATGATTTGGATTTTTCTTGTGCTGGTAGCAAATAGATTTTTCGCCATCCATCCATCCAGGTCCGATTGTGAATGTGCACTACTTTGACATTGATTTGCTGAAGCATTGCACCCTCCACATCCTGAACCTGGGTTTACTTGGGGTCTCAAATGGATCAACTTTGAGCCTTACAATTGTACTTAACTTAACATATTTTTTGAACAGGTTTTTTTTTAATATAGGTATTTTGCGAAAGAAAAACCCATCCAACCCTGATATCCCAACAAATACACCTTCCCACTGGTGCACGGGGCCTGTGTTGCATCCAAGGGGAATGCTCCTCGACATGGGCGTGTTTGGGGACGTGTCTGGTGGCTATCAGCCATCCCTTGACAAAGCCTTTGCTGAGTTTGAAACTTGGAGGAAAGGAGTGAAGGTTCAATGTAGCCAGAAAAGATTTTCTGCAAAATCGTTGGTTCGTGAAACTACCTATGGATTCTACCTCAATGCGAAGGGATACAATGCCCGTGTTGTCTCTGAATGGTTGATGTACAAAGTGTTAGAGGTGAATCGTCTGCCGGAATTTGCAGATGTGGATCCCAGATCAAAAGTGGTGGAACGAGCTTTGAAGCTCGGCTGAGCTATGTTTTGTTAATGTCAGTTTGGTGGTTTACTGTTTAGGAATCCTTGACACAAAAACAATCCCGAGAGCCAACCACGTTTTCAAAACACGGAATTCTAAACTTCCAAATGGGCCCTGGATAAGAGCTTCATCATTTCAAACCACCCCACTGCCCAGGCGAGGTGTAAATCGATATTTCGGTCTGACGGAGCGGGCCTCGAGGAACCTGTGCTTTGGCAGCATGCCATGGCAGCAGACTGTGAATATACCATCGCTAAAATTAGTATTTCTTTCTTAGTTTCTGATTTAGATGGCTGGTATCAACCGTGAATCTACCAATTCCAGAAGAGAAAATTGCGTTTTTTTTCGAAAACGAACGAATATGATGCTGTGACTGTTTCGCCATCCAAGGTCAGCCCATGAAGCATCCCAGATTGAAGTTGCTGGCCGCACTTACTTGGTTTCCTACCGAAGGCTCACCTTGATGAGCTCACAAGCTGGAAAGTTAGCTTGGGTGATGATCCCGAAGTGGCATGCTTCTTGATTTTCAAGCCCAAACAAGCTTTGTTTGCTGCTTTAATAGTGAGCTTTCAGGTCTTTGAAGTGGACAGAGTGAAAATATTACGATATAAGTCATAAATATCTCCTATACTTATACTTCCTAACTGACCAATGACCTGCTGGATCCAGCCCAGGCATTCAGCCATGTGCTTCAAGATGAGGTTCTATCCAGGAGGTCAAATCCCAGATATATTCATACATTTGGAGATGAAGATTGCATGATGGTCTTGAAAAAATGGGCCAGAAAAAGCGATGGCAAGCAGCGTGAGAAAGTGATCTCACGTCTTTCTCGAATGAAAATGAAAACCCTAAAATGGTGTTTTCAGGATGCGATGAAGAACCAGAAAAGGAGTTGAAAAAACAATTATTACAGCAAACGCTAAACATCGTTCTTACTCGCTAAACATCGTATCTCTGTAAATACTAAGTTAAACTTAGCGTTTAGGTAAATACTAAGTTAAACTTCGTCTTTGGACTTGCTGGGTATACATATACTTATAGATGGCAGTAGATAGAGCAAGAGGAAGGGCAAGCACCAGATTAGTTGTGTGAAGAAATTATTTGATTTGCATCATTAGGATTCTCATATGCTGCTTCCTTTGATTTATACCTGCACATATTCATCCCTGAAAAACAAATACCGATACACAGGTTCCTTGACATGGTTTAGTGAAGGTACCCTCTTCTAAGAATACTGCTGTTGGTGGCCCAATCCTGCACCATTTATCTCATGCTTACTACTGGTATGTTCATGGAAATCTTCAATAGTCTACCCTGACCTAAAATGAGCAATGACAAAAACATTAAAAAACCCTGGTTGTTTAGGGTATATGTAGGGGATCATACTACCCAGTACTGCGGGGATTGTAATGCACCATTATAACAAGGATCCCCATGAAGGAATCAGTATAATGGAGTCCGTAAGGCCGGGCTAAAATTCGTGGCTCACCAAAAATGAGGTTTCAACAGAATCAATCGCCCCACTTTCCAGCACTGTCCTTATGAAACCCTTATGTTTGATGGGGGTAGGATTCTGGATTCCCATGGTATCCAGGGTTTGATCTACCCCAGCCATTCAGAGAATCCAGCTTCACAGAATGTATAAGATTAAACTGTGTGATCAAAATATAGATTCTCTATTAGAATGAAGAATTTCTCCAACTGTTAATTCCTGCTGTTGTATAAGGATGACTGATTTTCAATGATTGATCATGATTTCTTATCAATGATCGATTATCAAAGAGGTGATTCAAGGAAGATGCCATTGGATGCTGGCTGAAATCAGCGAGTTTTTGTGGGTCCACAAAGTCGATCCTGAGGGTCGCCAGGGATGATATATATTTTCCGATCCTAAATGAGGAGCTGTTCTTTTTAGGTACGGGAATGCGATGTGTTCCTCCCCAAAATTGCAGGGTGCAATTGTGGCGGTTGTGAGTTTTGGGTTATCTTGAAAAACCCGATCCTGATGCTGCTTGTGACTCCTGGGTGGGGTAGCAGCGGGAAGGATTTTGTTAAAATTCATTCATTCACCTCTTTTTGTTGGAGCGGTTGGAGAATTAGCGTCAGCTAGTTGAAGGGGTTGAGAAAACCAGAATGTCACGCCATAAATCACGATCGAGGATCAAGATTGGGCATGGCTGCATGACTGCGACGTATTATACAAGCAACATTTAAGCAACAAACATTTGAGCAGTTTTCAGACATCCGGTTGGTAGGACATGATAGGGGATTATACGTTCCAATTGCAGGGGGATTATAATAAGCCATGAACTAAGGTTTACCGGTGGGTTTTGTTGCCATTGCTCATGTGTTTGTTCGAACAAATCACAGAAGTGACAAAGTGGATTGATGAAAAAAGTCGACTCAACGGCTGTTGGCCAAGGAAAATCTATGGACAACCTCGTAATTTCAAGAAGGACCGACCCGGCATCACACTGGATCCAAGTGCGCCTATGGCTAGTGAGGTGAGGAATGTCATTATACTGGTGATGCTTCAGAAATTTGGCTAACCACCACCTGGGATGTACAAAACCCTTTAGAGATTGAGATAAACTACCAACCTCAACTTGTGGTTAGCCGGATTTCTTCCATTGGTCCAGTATCCTGGGGGATCTAAGGGGCTGGTTTGATTAAGGGATTTTTCAGAGACAATGATGGGTGGCATTTGCGAGAGTTGGGCCTCCTAGATTAACTAACAATGGCTGGCTGGAAAATCCACCATGAATGAAGATGTCACTCCCTATTAAAAAATAGTGATTTTCCATGCAGTCATGTTGTTTTTTTTGGGTTGTGTGTGTGTGTGTGTAAGTGTTGCCCCCCTCCCTCTTTACCAAATAAAACGTGTCGACGTTTTGTCGGTTTTTTAGACCAGGAGATTGAACTCCATCGACGTATCCTGAACGTCTCCGAGGGCCCCGGGCGGCAGACATCAGCCCCATGAGCTCTGTCATCGTCGTCCGTGGAGCCCGCGGTCCGCAGATCCTTTGGTAGTTTCTCCTTCGGCAGCATGAGGAAGCAACTACGACCTAAGGGGTCTGGAAAAGTTGGTTCTTTGATTCAAGTTTTTGTTTGCCCAATTTTTTTCAAAATATGCAGACACGATTTGTTGGATGGAAGGATGTTTTTTGGAATTTTTAAGTCAGATTCAGGGATGTAAACATGGAAGTCATATGACAATCGAATCTACAAATGGTGAACTAACTTCCCCTTAAACATGCGGTAGTGCATGTTGAGTCCATCCCCCAAGAATTTACCCTGAAAAAACCCAACCCCCAAACCATTCGTTCCCATGGCATCCATGTATGGTATATCTACTTACCATTTACCAATCAACCAAATGTAGGTAAATATACCATACATGGATGGTATGGGATTGAATTTGAGTTCTTCAGAAAACCTGTCATCGTTCGCCTGTTCAGTGGTGTGCTGTTGTAATCCAACCCTGCCCAGCTGCAACCTTGGTCTTCGCCCAAGGGTGGGCGAAGAGCTTCGCCCAAGGGTGGGCGAAGAGCAGAATTTGAAACGTAACATGAATACCCTGGTGGATGGTGGCAACTCAAACATGTTTTATTTTCACCCCTACTTGGGGAAATGATCCCATTTCACGAGCATGAAAGGAAATGAAATTCTTATTTGAGTATAATGTATCTATATGGGTGTTTCCAAAAATAAGGGTACCCCGAAATGGATGGTTTATAATGGATGATTTGGGGATACCATTATTTTTGGAAACACCCCTATATATACTTGTTGATTTGATTTTGTATAAGGCAATATATTAAAAGCTCCATGGGAGCTATGCGTTTCTGCGAACAAAAAGCCTTGGTATTGTTAGAATTTGGGGGGGCTCAATTTTGTAATGATATCCTTCCCCAGTGAAGCTGATTTCTCAAATGAAATTGATAATGGCCAATCAACCAAAGCCCTGATGTAACCCCCCCCAGAAATGGCCGGCCTTGCTTATTAAGGCCTTATGAAAACCATTGAAAACCCATTGGTGTTCCCTTCATAAGGCCGGCTATGATACAAACCCTTATGAATCTGGGGGGGGTACCTTACGGGAGACATCTAATGGACAACAGTTTTGGGTAATCACCTACAAATTTATGCCATAGAAGGGCTCATGAGCGGCTCATGTAGATGCTTTCTTAAGTCATATGCAAAATGGACAAAAACAGGATGATGGACTTCGGTACTATACGCAACTGAATCTTGAGGTAATTCACTTCATCTACCTCAGTCTAGTTTGGTTCAGAGTGCCAATTGACATCAATTAACATTGGACCTCCGTTGTTGTGTGTTTAGCTTGTGTCCTTCCAAGGGGTCTCATGATGCTGACGAGAGACTTCTAATTGGATCTTGCTTGGCCGTGGCCCAACGTGACGAGTCGATGGTTTTTGTTAACGCAAATTTGGCGCAGAACGCCCACAGATCGCGATGGAGTCTAGATTTGCATTTCGGATATGCCCCAGAATGCCTGGTAGGCAGACCAAGTTTTAGTGAAAACAAGCATTTGCAGTCATTCCAAATATGGGGATCGTAATAGTGGTCATAAGGATCCCCTAGCCAACGAGCACGGTGGAAAACTCGCAAGGGGTTTTTGATTCACTCATCTGAATTTAGGCCTTTTTTTTTGAGACAGGGCTTCAGCATTTGTAGAATTAGGCAGAAAGAGGTTTATAAAGTATCCTGGTTGCCGAAGGCTTCCAAAAAAGGCCTCCGCTTTGTTCATGAAAGTTAATGAAGTGGGTGAGTATACTGGTGGAAAATTATGAAGGCAATGGTTAAAGGTTTTTCAGGTCAAAACGTGTTATTTGTAGATGTGGCCCGTCCCCTCAGATTCCCCAAGGCGATGTTTGTTTTACATTATTTTTTCGTGGATGTGGATTCCTGGATGATGTATCGTTTGAGGCTACGAAAAAAAAATGGTCCAGTTTGAGTGAGTGTGGTGACTCAACTTTTTTTCAACAAATGGCATCTGAAATGCAAGAAAGGAACCCCATCGTAATCATCGCAAGTTGCAGCCGAATGTTCAATTTAGACGAATACAACTTCAACCGTCTCCTCAGCATTTGCGGGAAAACTGGTTTTGGTCCCGTCCTGGACGGGTGATTTGTGTGTGAAGAGGTGTGCTGTCTCTTGAGGACTATTGCCATGTTATTTATTGACTTTTTAAAGAGAGTCTTGAAGAGCATAGAAGAGTATAGAATCCTATTTAGGCTATTAAACAGATTTATATATGATACATATATATATATATTTATTTATTTATGCGTATATACCTGAATCTTCCAAGTGCGTAAAATTTGTGCCTCTTCACCTAAAAAACCTACCAAAAGGGAGAAAAAATACGTGTCTAGAAGATCCAGGTATATATAAGAAAGTTCATTTTCACACCTATTTGGGGAAGGTGATGGTTTCAAGCATATCATATTCAATTATGCTACTTTTGCCAATCTGAACTTGGAAGAAAGCATTCGGTACATGGAAACATGCTTCCTACCTGTTACCCGTTCATACATGTTTAAGTTCTATTAAAAATCGTAGAAAATCTCAGTAGTCACAAGTGTGTAGAGGCTTCATGTATGGTAGAAATTATAGCCTATGCATTTGGTGAGTTTTTTAATGTGTTTTCATGGTAGATGTAGATAAACACATACCAGATGCATACACATCCTATGTGTAGGCGGGTCCCGGGTCCTCACAAAACTTACATCATCGAAGGATAATGAGGTTTTTTTCCGAAGAATCACGACCTCAGCGTCAAACGATGAGGGCATCCTGCATCCTGGCAAGTAGCCTCAGTCAAGATTTGATGCGAACGAAAAATCCAAAAACATCCCTGGGTCCCTGACAGCAAAAGCCAAGTTTGCACCTGAAAAATGGCCAAAAAAACGCCCCAAAAGGAAAGTAGTATTTCAGGTAATTATGTTAGCTTCAGGGAGGGCTCACGTATATATTTGCCTAGCAATTCACTTCCTCACCTTTTTGGGATGTGACCTCCAACTGGAGGATCAAAAGGGTTGGACCTCCACACCTGGTGTTTGCTAATTTTGACGATCGATGTGTCCAATGATGTCCATATGTATTTCAATGTTTCAAGAGTTTCAGTTTCTGTGTTGTTTCAACCAATTCAATCACTTCAAGAGATCTTCAAAAAAGTCACTCAGAACGGGCCGAAACCAGGGAAACTCGGAGCACGTGTAATGGGCTTTTCCTGTGCTTTGTTGTTTCCTGTTGGAACTTATTTGCCACAAAATGTTTGCCTGCCAAATTTCGTTTCAGCATGTGGTTTTTTCGTGGAGCTGTTCAGCATGGTCCGGACCTGACGGACATCCAAGAAGTGGAACGCATATTCTTTAAGGGTCGAAATCAATGCTAGCTTTCTGAAGTTATTCATTGATTGTTATCCCACATCTATTTCATTACTACCCTCCCAAAGTTTGACATGGAACCTGAAAATGGCACCATGGAATAGGAAATTTCTTTTGAAAACCATCATTTTCAGGTTCTATACATTAAATTGCTTGATTGATTTGAAATTACCTACACCCTTACAAAACTCATAAACTTCATTTTTACGTTTTTTTCACCGGAATTAATAACCCATATATCTCTATATATATATATCTAAGTATCTAGGGCTTAGAACCTGCATTTTTCACGGGTTTTGTGGTCCTTTGAGCACCTTTAAAGGTTTCATTTAAAAAAAAACACGGAAAAAAAACACCCATTTGGATGTTCGTTGTCAACAGTTGACCGGTTTTTGGTTCAGTACACGTTAAATAGGACCCATGTGACTGGTACATTTACCATATAATGACAAATGTATATATATACATATAATATATGTAGTTTTTTTGCATGTATACAGATTATATACAATACTGATATACATGTATTTACATTTATATACCCTGGAAGTCGTTGCCACCATTTAAAAGAATGATGGTTCTTTTGGATGATGATATAAACCCATGCTAAAAGAAATTGATGGTGAAACTCGGAAAAAAAACGACCTATGGGGTTTTAATGTGGCCAGTGGCCGGTGCGGTAAAACTTTTTTAGGCCCGGCCGTATTTTTTCTGGCCAGTGGTTTCAATCACATTTTTTGTTCACCCCGAAAATTGAGGAAGATGAACCCAATTTGACTCATATTTTTTAAATGGGTTGGTTCATCCACCAACCAGTTTTGAAACAAATTCTCCAAACAAAAATGAACTTTCGGGATTTTTGAGATTTAAGATTTCAAAATTTATCTTTGTGCCATACATGAGACAATATAAATGAAGTAGGTGGTGCTTTCAAATGGTGTTTTCAAATTTCACCCCAAACCTTGGGGAGATGATCCAATTTGACTCATATGTTTCATTTTGGTTGAAACCATTAAGGGTAAACCACCAATCAGTTAAGGGTTGCTCATGGTTTGCTCCATATTTCATGTTTTCGATTCGTTAAAACCTTTCAAGCTTCTCTGTCTCCATAAAAAAACCACATGGCCATGGCGTGGCACAAACGGGGCCTTTCAGGGTAACACGAGGCCCTAAGGCAGCGACTCAGTTTAAGTGGGCTTTGAAGAGGTGGATTTTCTTTAATGTTTTCAACTACCATCCGGTAATCTAACATAGCAATGGAAAATCCACCATTTGAAGATGTATTTCCTATTCAAGCTGCAGATTTTCCATTGCTATGTTTGTTTACCGGAGGGTATTCCAGGTGCTGGTTTCAAATATTTTGTATTTTCACTTCCGAAAATTGGGTAAGATGAACCCATTTTGATGAATATTTTTCTTAGTTGGGTTTAAACCACCAACTAGTCACTATAGTCAATGTGTTCAACTTGTTGGGGTGTAAAGCCTTTCAAAAAATATATATACCGTAGCACAAACCGAAAAACCCGTAGAAAAGAACACCGAAAAATGGCACAAAACCCACAGATTTGGAGAATTTTGGAGATGTTTGATGATTTTTTGTTATGATTTCAATCTGTTAAACTTCCAGAGGTGTAACTACTCTATTCAGGACTAGACCTCTCTATTTCCATTGGTGGTTTAACGATGGAACTAGAAATTCATCATACCCTCCTCCTCTATCGTGATCGACCTAGAAAAACGTGAGAAACAGAGGAACCCTGTGTTTTCACAAAAGACTCTCAGTATGAATTCGACCTTTGGACTGTGTGTAAAAATCATTGGCCGCTGTTGTTTTGTTTTTTTCCAGCGAAGAAACTTTCTCATCAACTTACGCTGGCAATTTTTGAAGCAAAAAATCGTAGAAGTCCACGCCTTCAGTCGCCCCCGCTGAACCGTGGTTAATGTGTGACGCAGTTTGAAAGACCGCCACGGAAAATCGTCGCCACGCAATGATTCTTCGGTCACTTGGAGTCGGCAGAGTTTTTTTTTTTAAGGAAACAAGAGAGGATGCAAAAAACTCATCCTTTCATTGTCATAAACTCGGATTAGCCATGAAAAAATCACCAGTTTTTTTCAAAGGGAAATACATTCTCTCAAATGCTTGGTTTTTCCATTGGTGGGACTTTTCTAACTGTTTTGCGGGGATGGGGATGTTATTTTACCCTTACCTGGGGAGATGATCCAATTCTTACGAATATGAACTTCAAATGGGTTGGTGAAAAACCACCAACTATAGTAAATATTTGAACAGACACTCAAGAGTTTGTGTTTTTTTTCCCGTGGCGAAGTCAGCTGGTAAGATCATAACGTTAGTGACATATATAATGATAAAACACTTCGCATAATGATTCAAGACTCACACTAATAGTGCGGGAACCTCGTCATAGAATACATATATGTATATATATATATATTTATTTATATATTACCCCCCCCCGGTTTGCGGTTTGAGTACACACACACCCTGGCTGAACCGTGCCCCATCTAGTGGTGCAGGGAGGGTCCCAAAACCAAGAAGTTTATATCATGTGAGCAGTGATCATTTCACTCCGGTTGGTTTGGTGAAAAAAGGGGATTCTACTGCCCAGTCATATAGGGATTATCATAGGCCATCACAAGGATCCCTGGAAAAAAACAACCAGTATTTCATGGAATGCCATATTTTGGTCTTTTCGTGGCTCATTTTGGCGCCTCCAACGTTGTATAATCTACCGTATATCTCGTCTATTTCGACGTGGTGAAACCTTGGAAGACCGCACCTTAGACTGCCTGGTGCATCCTTGGTCTATTGCCTCGGGATATGGAATTGACTACCAGGTGATTCAAAGTGACCCAACTTGATCCCCTAGTTGGAGGTCACTTAGCCTTTTGAAGGGTTACTTAACCATTCCAAAAAGGTCACAAAGAATTGCCAGGTATTGACATGTTTCTACATTTTGCTAGGTTTACCTATCCATCCATAGATTTGTTCTTATTTCTACCTTATCATTTAAGATTGTGCAAGATCTAGAAGCTGTCTTACTCTAGCTTCTCCTGTTTCTTACCTATTTGAATTTGTATTTGCCTATCTTTTTTACTGATCTGTTTTATATATGCAGAACTATCTATGTATGCACAGGGTCTCCTCCTACACTGAGTGGTGTATTATATATATATATATATCCCGTCCCATCTTATCCATAGTAATATCACATATTATACCCTTCCTTATTTGAGTCTTTCTTACCCTCAGCTTCTCTCATCGAGTCTCATGGCTTTTCAGTTTGGGACTTTAACTCTCCAACATTTATGGCGAACCCTGATTTTTTGCCAGGACAAAATACAACAACGGGAATTTAAAACGACCAACCCCCACCAAGGCCACCTTAAATTGTGGTGATTGTAAGGGGCTCCAAATCCCCAAACACTAGGGAAGAACCGCATGGCAGTAAGGGAATCCGGGCCCCAAAATGGCCGAAACATTCAGGTTTTCAGGATTTTTTTGGCCGAAACGGAAGAAGAAGATATTCAAATCAGAACAGCTGAGGCTCCAAGTGCAACAAAAAGTGACCTCGTGTTATTTTCCTCCCCCTTTGACCCGAGAAGGTGCGGATGGAATTCACCATGGAATTCCAGCAGTTTTCGGTTGACAAGGGGTGACTTTTTTGACGATGATGGCAATTGGACTCTTTGGAAAAGGCTGTGCCAGGCAAACAAAGGAGATGATTTTTTTTAGCAGCTTCGAATATCTTGAACATTCTGATTCTGACCTTTTTGGGATCTGTGTCAATGATTTTAGAATGACTCTTTCAAGGGTCAAGTGACCTTTCAATTAGGGGATAAATGATGATTAGATAATACCCTCCCGAAGTTTAACATAGCCCCTCAAAAGTTACCTTCCCAATAGGAAAGTAGTCTTCCAACCACCATTTTTCAGGGTCTATGTTAAACTTCGGGGGTGTATTTAGATAGGTGACATTGAATGACCTGGAACGGATTCCTTTGCCAGCTATCTTGAATTCTATCATCTTAACTCGTTTATCTTTGACGTGGGAAACCTCGATCCAACTATCCAAAATTTTGGTACCCTATAGTTGTTTAACCCTCCCCAGCAACCTTTTAAAAGGGGATATGCCCAAGAAATTACCACCATTTTTTGGGTGTTATTATATGGGGTGAAAATCATTAAGGGGCCCCCCCATCCCAAGACACCCAGACACCTTCTGAACATCGCCTCTAAGCCTTGTCCAAAAAGAGAAAATCCGCATCCGTAAGGATCGCAGACCTTAAACAGAAACACTACTAGGCACTTGGATGTACAGGTTCAAGCTGCCGTGGGTTTCATGTAATTATCCACTTTGTGGAAGGGTGCAGTTGGATGACTCACAAAAAAAACACCTACAGTATGTCGTCAATTTGGTGTGTGTTTTTTTTGAAGCATGAAGTAACTTCAATCATACAAAGGTCATTGTGTTCAAAGACTTCTTTCTTTGTGTTTTTTTTGCAGCATCTACTGCAACCAGATTGCTGCTACTCATCCCCTTTTTATTTGAGACCATACTGGGGTCTTCTGTGTTTGAACAAACGGCGTTCCCATCGAACCTTCGATGCAGGAGGATTTCGGTGGATTCGGTCCTGTTGGTTGTGTGAGGGGGAAAGGCTGGTTCACCTGGAAAACAGCCGTTGCTGATCATGTCCATCAACTTTACCCCCTAAAAAAAACCAGCCTGTCCAGTTGCCCCCCAAAAAAAATTGGGTATATTTTCCTATGTTTTCCCAGGCACGGCACTTCGAATTGTCTATAAATCGATGGTTTTCAAGAGTGTGCACTTGTTTGTGTCCGTCATGTTTCCCATATTTTACCCACAAGTTACGCTCTTTTGTGGCAGTTTGATGCATGCACAGCTTTAGTATATTTAGCAGTGTTTTTTTGAAGCAGCCCTTGGTTTTTAGAACGTCATTCATTTCAAACATTTCTTACCATTGGAACCTACCGGTACGATTCCTCTTCAGAATCGATTCATATAAGGCCGGCTATTCCTTTGGGGCAAAATGGGGCAATGGGCTCGGGGCACCCTGAAATTTTCATGATCATAGGATCCATGTATGGTATATTTTACCTACATGACTGGTTGATCTTATGGGATACATGTTGCAAGGTAAACTTACCAGTCCCATGGATCCCATGATCATATGGAATCTTTTTACCAACTCATGACCATCTCCGCAGATTGGTGGGGGTATCTTTGTGGTAGCTTTGTTTCCTATGCAAATCGCAGGAAACCTGAATCCTCCAAGGGTGTGAAATTTGTGCCCCTTTAACCACCAAAAACAGACCTGGGGGCTGAAATTTGATACTTTTTGGAGGGCCCAGGAAATTAGGTCCAGATGATCATGCAACATTTTTGCTTAGATGATGATCAAGTTTGTAATTTCTAGTGTTGTGAATGTGAAGTGCACCCTCTAGCAATCCATTTTCCTTGGCACACACGAAAAATAACCAAAACAACCATTGCTACCCCCCAAAAAAAAATCTCACAGGGTTAGGGGATCACTTCAGCCACGAAAAAAAAAAAACCTCTTACCTTCATTATACTGGTTGTTTAATAGTGATCCTTATCATGGTACCCTATATAAATGGGTAGTATAATCCCCTATATAACCCAACCAACGAGGTTGTTTTTCATTGCTCACTTGAAGTCATCCCATGGAGTCCATGAAATTTTCGCAGATCTTTGGTGAATCGAAACTTTTCCCCACCGACCTTGGATGGGTACGAGTTTGAAAGACCATCCTGGCGGACTACAGAATCCTCGAACCTCGAAGAAAAATGCGGGGCACTACTGGAAATGCGCGGCAAAATGGGTGTTTTTGGGTTGCATAAATGTAGTATATATAGTCAGGTTGGGACGAAAAGTTCGAATTTGTCGATGTCGATGTCTCGAAAATGAAGTCCACGTTGTATTGAGTTGAATTTGATCTGTAGATTGGTGCCTGTTGTGATGAATTGTCCTGAATTGTCGTGACAATAATGCATTTGTGAGTCCTCTTAGGTGGTGCGTGGCAGAACCACTTTTTTCCCAAAGAACATAGTTATCGGATGGTAATTAGTAATGGTCCTTTCTACTTTAATTTTTTTTCATAGTTGTTTGTTTTTTTTGTAATGATTTTTTGTTCATCCTCCTTGAAACAATGGACAATGCAGGACTTTCATATATTGCAGCATTTTATCAGGTGTTCTGTTGCCAATTTCGGCAAAATGTGCTCTGCATGGTCTGATGCATCGCGGGTTTTGGTGGGAAAACTCTTGGAGTGGGAAAAGCTCCTCCGCTTCCGCAGCTTTTCGGGGGCGGAACCATGGCGGAACCAAGGCGAATGGTGAAGGTCGAACAAGGCGAGCATGGAATGCAACATGTCACCCGCGGTTTTTGAAGGAAAACTACCGGAATTCATTTTTTGTATAGCTAAAAAAAGGGCAGCGTTTAAACAAGGAAACTACCAGCATCATGACATTTTTTGGCGCGGGAATCCCAACTACTAAACTTTTGCTTGCCTTTGTTACTTCCGGTAAGGGGAGTAGATATCAAAGGATGCTAAAATCCTGAAAAATTCAACAAAATTCCCTCTGGAACTCCAAACTCAACTGGAAAGCTCTCCATACTGTTGATGGAAGAAATCCGGTTTTCACCAGTTGATAAGTATATAGTTTATGGTAGTTTATCCCATCATTTACCGACTTTTTTACATCCCAGGTGGTGCAGGAATTCTTCCATCAATCGTATGATTTTTGTGGTTTTTGCATTTTGAAGGTTGGTTATCCTCCCAAAACAATCTGTTTCAATGGCGAAGAACGTATGAAGAAAAACACACGCAAGCGAATCTTGTTGGAACACCAACAGGTGAAACACCAATACCCCATAGGATCCATGTATGGTATATTTACCTAGATTTACCATAAAAGTAAGCCAAATGTGGGTAAATCTTACATGGATGATATGGGTACTACTTTGAAACCTGTTGACATGAAATAACACAACGACCCCACGACCTTTTGCAACAGCCTTGTTCTTTGCGCTGGTAGCCGGCTGCTAAGACGCATCTACAAGGCCAGATGTCTCCCTGGAAGAAGTCCAAACAGTTAAGATAGTTATAAGATTTAAACAAAAAAACCCACCATGACAGGAAGACGTACAAACATATATCATCTATCTATGCATATATATATATACATATTTATATATATATAAATACTCGGTTTCTAAGGGATTTCTTTGATTTCCACCTGTTCCACTACAGCCCCCAAAAAATTCACCTGTCGACAGTTGGGCAGCCGAAAAACCCATACCATCCATGGGATTGGTGTAGTGGTATATTTACCTACATTTACCACACATAAAAATCAACCAGTCATGTAGGTATATATGCCATACATGGATTCTGTGGGAATTCAAAGGTCGGCTAAGGAAAAAGGGGAGGCATTTCACAACCTCACCTGGATTTGTTTCTGAAAGAAATCCAGGTTGGTGAAATTATGACTACAATAATTAACCATCATATAATCATATATAATGATTCTTCAAGAAAGGCGTCAATTATTTTTTGCAGTTTTTACAGTTACCTAGTTGTTTGCAATGAAAAATTCGCAGGCTTTCAGCCTTTCAGTGATACACAAAAAACGCTGAAAGCATTTCATGGAACCCTGTAACAGTACTCGTAGAAGTGAAGGCTAGTACAGGGATTCCTCTATACTAAACCTGGTGACTGTTACTAGGTCGGGTGTGGACCCAAGTGATATGTTTCTGATAACTTTAGCTCACCTGTGGCAAATGGTTGACAACGAGTCAAAAAAGTGTGATGGTGCCACGATCCATGATCGAAGTAGCAGCTATCGCAGATGTGTTTTTCAAGGCCAGGGAGGAAACATGAAAGTTAGATATGGAGATGCTGATGTTGATGACCAGCTCATTTAGAAAACATGGTTATTACTAGTGTTTTTATTCAGAAACATCCTTGCACCTTTAACTGTGTGTGTGTGTGTGTGTTTTTTTTCCGTGTGTGTTTCAGGTTTAAGTATTTTTCAAGTTTCAGCAAGAAAACATGTTGGAAATGATGAAGGTCGTTGGCTTTCAAGATCCAGAGCGTTTGAGATCCCCTAGTTGCCCTAGTTGAATTTTTGATTGCATTTAAAGTAGAAAAGAGGTAGAAACTCCCAAAAATGACAACTCAACATATGAAGTTTGTTGAAAGTTGGCTTGGATTTCGGCAGAAGCGGGAAACAACAATTGTTTAAAGTGCGGTGCAAGCTGGGCAGTGAATTGTGTTGGCAAACGAGTTGTGCCGTGAATGGCTTGTAAACGGCCACTTTTGGCTGCCGGTGCCACTGATTTCTGACCACCAAATTTGACCGAAAACGCGCAAAAGGAAAGCATGTTGCTTTTTGTTGCAGTATGGGGCATATCAGATATGTGCTACTATAGATCTATTAGTGTTCCTTTGGCATTGAAAGGTCCAGTATACCATAAGTATATACAAACGTATTGTGTACACACCTCAGGACCAGTGAAGATCACCATGTGTTGTTTCAGGGTTTTTTGTTCATTACCCTCCCTGAAGCCAAACAGCTCGCAGCTGAAAATGGTGGTTTCCAACAGGAATCTATTCTTTTCCAGAGGTCTATGTTCAGGTGCGAGCTGTTAGTTTTAGGGAGGGTAAAACTTCAAATGTTATTCAGCAGAAGTTCCTAGTTTTTGCGTCCAGCAATAAGATTTGGATCCATTGAGTCTCCAACATACCTTTGGAACATACCCCAAGAGAACCTCACGTGTTTGTGAAGGAAATCCTTCATACATGTAGACCATGGGGCCCCCAAACCTACATTGTTAGAGGTGTTTATATATGTTTATATTAGATAGCCTGGTTTTTAGGTGGCCACAACCTTTATTTTTCATGGTTTTGGGGGGCTCATGGTATATTATATATTTGTATTTTAGCGTACCTGCAATATGGTCCAGGGGTCTGTCGGAATCATTCAATCTGGGGCCCAATGCAGTTGTTGTTGGAGCCCATTCCTGTCACAAAAATCATGCCTTGCGCATCGCATCCTCCCGTTTTTTTTTTTGGGGGGGGGGGAGGGTTGGAAAATAAGACACAGAAAAACTCGGTCAATTTAGCATTGATGTGGGGGAAGGTCATATTTGAAAATGCAGGTATTTTTGCACTACCCTACTACCTACCTTTGGGCTTCCAAACACCTTGTGAGATCTTGTGAGGAGGTATTTGGACCCCAAAAACCATACCTAAAACACCTTCTCAGGTGGGCATTTGGAAGACTATAGGGTATTGTAACCACCTGTATTTTTGGTCAATATTTGCCTTCTTTGGTTCTAACTTTGTTCATGTCTTGTAATTATAGGACATGTACACGCCATGCACTTTAGGTGGATCATCATGTAGATTGTTTGGGTGAGAATATGTTTACTTCTCCCTGGAAGTCGTTGCCACCATTTTTGAAAAAAAAGATGATGGTTCCTTTTGGATGAGGATAAAATTGTTCCTTCAAAAAAAATGGTGATCCACTCGTAGTTATATACTACCCAACCTCCTAGGATTCAACCCTCAGGGATGAATTCCGATTTTTTTAAGGATCAATTCCAAAAGCTTCCCAAAAAATGTACCATACTCGATGACTCATAGGAAGCATGAAAAACTAGGCTAGGTGGTGTTTTTTGTTGGATATTTTTTGGGAGTTTTTCATCCCGAACCTTGGGGAAATGATCCAATTTTACTAACATTTTTTTCGAATGGGTTGAAACCACCACCTACTAGTAGTTCAGAATGGCATTTCCTTAGGTACTTCTAGTGACTAGTAGTGTTTCTTCATGTTTTTTCAACTTTCATGCCATGTTTTCACCTTATGATTTTTCACCTTACAGTGAGCAACGAGCAGCCCAGCAGAGCGGTGGAAAATTGGACGGATTTGTTTGTCCAAGAAAACTTGACCCTCACCAGCCACCAGCATGCGGCGGCACCCCGGCACCCATGACTTCAGTCGACGTCTTCGAATACGGTGGCATCGTGTTGTTTGGGTTCGATCGAAACGTAGGGTTGGCGAACGAAAAAAAAAAACACGGAAGGTCACTGCAGGTCACTGAGAAAAGCATCCGAATCCACGGCAAGATCTTGTTACATTCGGTCTCCAAATTCAACGACCCAATCCACGCCACCTCAGAGAAGTCACAATCGTCGCCGTTAAAGGAAACAACGCGACCCCCAATCTCGTCGCGTGTTTGAAACCCAGTAGCGTGAGAGAACAAGGAACGTGGTGCCATTTGGGGGAGCTGACAGGGAGTTTGCTTTGCTTCAAAATAAGCGGGGTCACAGTTAGATACATGCCATGCTAGTATAATATATTATCATGATCAGCAGTGTCGTTGTGATAGTCATCACGGTCGTCGAATTCATGACCATCAATCATTATCATCATATCATCGTTGTGAATATCATCCGCATCATCAACTGCACCTTGTCATTGCATCATCAAATTAATTTGCCCATAGTCATTATCGTGGTCGTCAGCCCTTATCATTGTATCATCAATTATGACCACTGTATCATCTCGCATCATGTGCACTGATTCATATAGCGTTGTTTTGGCGTTTTGGGTGACCGAAGATGCTTTTGATGTCAGCACCCTTGATTCCTCTGAATGCAAACAGATGATGGGGAAAGGGGTTCCCCCGTGTGTCGGGAATTCGTTCTTTGCAATGTTTTATTGCATCACCTGGTTCCACTAGATAGCTCGACTCTCATGTATATCATGTATTGTTTGTTAGAAAACTCCTTACTAAACTTCCCAACTGTGTAGACTTGTCAAAAATCATAAATCAATGTTTACAAACCCTGTATATATATTTAACTGTATATGTATTACTGTTTGCCTTTCAGCTACTCACTGCTGAAAGCAACATTTTTGGAGTCTCCCAACTCCATATATTTTTTTTAACTCCCTGAAACATCCTGAAACTAACTAACATATAATAGCCATTGAACATCGGCCAAAATTGCACCAAACAAAGAAACATCGTTTTCCAACTATTTATGGTCAAGAGCTTTGGATGTTAGTTTCAGGTTTGATTTTCAGTCACATGGATTTACTAACATCATCTGGACATGGATTTTTCGGACCACCATTTTTCGTTGGCACCACCAGCAACTTGCAGTCGACCGGAGGCATGCGCTGTTTTGGCCAACTTGGCAGCTGACTTGGAATCACAGGTGTTCGGTGGTTGTTGGCCGTAGACTTGGTGGAGATTGCTTGATTGACGTAGTTGGTGAGTTTGCTCCCTTAAGCTTTGTGAGTTGGATGCATGGATGGAAGTTATTGGTTGGTGGTGGTGTTTGGACGAATTTTAAACTAAATGTTGGATGTTTCTTGGTGTTGATTCCTTGTTTCTGTGTGTTTTTTTTCCCTGATTTTCTGGAAAAAGCATGGCGTGCTGTTTCCATGTTTGGGGTTCAAACAGGTAGTTAGCACTCTTGATAGCAAGATGGTGTCGCACTCAGTAGCTTTTCCTTCAGTGTCCATTGTGAAAGTCGGTGATTTATGCCAAGAAAAAACCGGAATGAAGGGAACTACTGTTGATGGTTCAGAAATTCCAAACAACCACCTGGGATGAATAGAATAAAACCTGGTAAATAATGGGATAAACTACCAACCTCAACTGGTGCCTGGATTTTGTCCACCAACAGTACCATTTGGTAAAAGATTGGCCCCAAAAGAGTCGACCCTGGACCTTCATTACCCATTTCAGAGTCCCTAGTATGTAATCATATCAGATATGCTCCGTATATGGAATATTTACCTACATTTGGCTTAAGAAAACGATGGTAAATGTAGGTACATATATTCCATAGATGGAGCATCTGGGTATGTCAATATATCATCATATGTTCTTGTGGTGGTAAACCTGAGAACTTCTTTTCGCTTTTGGATTTGATTGAGATCTCCTATGAACGAGTTGGGAAGATGCGTTTCCTCCCCCTTTTTTAGTTTTCGGATGGTAGGATACATATTTTAGATATGTATTTATGATTATACAAAAATACTGGATTTCTTCCAAACAGAGTGTAACTCATTTCGTCGAACACGAGCCATCCTTTAACTAGCGACCTCCCCACGATGAAAAATCACGACTTTGCCGGGGTTTCGGCCAGCTCCTTGTGGGCAAGAGTGGCGCGATTCAACGAATTCTACGTGGCATGGAACGGCACTTGAATGAGTCCCTCGGGTGAAAATGCCATGGTAATGAACCTGTGATGGTGCCTTTCGATCCTCCAAGGGGGTCAAATTTCAGCCCCTAGGTCTGTTTTTGGTGGTTAAGGGGCTCAAATTTCAGACCCTTGGAGGATCCAGGTAGCGTTATTGTGGCAAGAGATTTCCAATACAGAGTAAGCAGTGAAGTTTAGGGGCAAAGACACGCGACAGACGATGTGAATGTCATGAGTTTCAGCAGGTATACTTTGAAGAGGATCTTTTTTGTGTGTGTCTAATGTTTGATAAGTTGGATATCACGGGATACGACCGATGTGAGAATTTGGTGGAAAATGACGTGTTGTGTTTTTTTTGTTTAGGGGGAGTTGATGTGAAATCGCACGATCTAACAGAACCCCCCCCGAAATCTAACATGGATACCCAAAACAGCCATGTTTGAAAGGAGATGCAGTTTCCAAACCATCATTTTGGGTATCTATGTTAGTTTTCGGGGGTGTACCATCCTTTGATTCACAAAACTGAATGGAGAACTGGAGGACTTGGAAGATATTGTGCTGTGAAGTTCATGATGTCAGGTGTCTATCCCCAAGTATCTCCTGAACAATGATTTGATTCGCTTTTTATGCTTCTCCCGGTGTGTGAAGATATGTACAGTAAATATACATGATTATGTTTAAATGTACGTGTATATTTATATATGTATGTACGTTTTTGGATTTACCCAGATTAACCATGCTGATTCTATAGCTAGAAGTTGAGGAAGGCAGCTTTTCAACACGTTTTGAAACTGATGCCTTTGAGATTATGCTGGAAAACAGCCTACCCTGTTCGGGCTTTTGGCACACATCTTGCAAGAACGATGCGGAACCCAGCGCTTCGGAGTGTTTAGATTCTTAGATGTTCACCCCAAAAACGGATCACCCGATAGAAGGAATCCATCCGTGGAGAGGCGCCATTTCCATCATATTATTTTCCATTGATCGGCCTTTGCCTCGGCCTTTCAAGGCAATTGGTGCAAGATTACTGCATTGGTGCACTCTTCAACTTGTCCCGTGCACCTGAAAACATGTGTCTTGGCATGTCTTGCCGTGATGCAAAGCTAAGTAACAAACAACATGTCAATTTTTTTGCTGAGGGTCCGAGAATTGAATGCTTCTTTGGGTTTTCTTGAGTTGTATTTTGTTGGGGGTTGCCAAAAACCTTCCAAAACCCTATAACAGTGAGTAAATAATCATAAATAATCTATCTTGGAAGTTACTGTATTCATTTTTGGCAGGGAATTAACCTTCGCTGGCCACTCTGAACCAGTGTTTATGCAGGGCCCAATGTATTCCAAAAACACCATCTTCGCAAAACCTGACTGTAAAAGAATCATATCATGGCTAGTCAACTTACCCTCTCCTAACGTACCCCGTCCAGAAATAAGGCCGTTATTAAGGGCTTGTTAACCACTGGTTTCCCTTAATCAGGCCTTGTTTCTGGGGGGGTGCGTTGGGCATAAAAGAACCCCAGAATCTTCAAAATCACAGGGTATGAAGGTGTTCTTTTTTCTGCACCTCCCCGCAAAAAAGACATGTGTTTTTTCTGACGTGGGACATGTTCGGTCGATATAATGGAATCGGGAATCGGAGCTTGGCTTTGGGGACTTGCCAAGAACACACAGAAAAAAACAGGATCCCAAAGCATAGATGAAGCATACTCACGAAGATGAAGGAGTGATATTTTACTCTAAGCATCTTGCTGTCCTGGATTTCCATTTGGAACCGAGTAAGGGAATCCACCCAAAAATGTCAAAAATCATCTTAATTCAGCTGAATTTGATCTAATTCGCCCCTATGTTTGTCCTATTCAAGCCTATTCAATGGTCTAAGTAATCATTTTGGATGTTTTTTTGCTAACCAGTTCACTCCTTTTTTTTACAGTGACACAGAAAATGATAAGGTCAGACAAAAAAAGGTGAATTTGTGATAACCCCCGTATCCTCCCGGTCCTCCTAGGTTGGCCTTGGCGCTGGCGGGTGGTGAGCAAGTGGTCAAAGCTGCCTTGAAGATCCATCCGGAGGCACCTACAGTACGCCAAGTGGGACAGGCACAGCTCGCTGGTGGTCGCTGTTTGGTGTTTTTGGGAGGGAAGATAAGGGTCGAAGGGGAAGGCATAAGGCATAGTGTATATATATATATATATTTTAGGCATAGTGATAGTGCATATATTTTTTGTAAAAAACTTCTATAGCCACAGACTGGAGTCAAAATATTTAGTTTAGGCATTTTAGTGGCATTCTTTTGGTGTTCCCTAGTGGCTCCACAAGTTTTTTTACAAATATATTTATGTGTACCAGGCTGGTGGCATTTGAACGTTTTCAACTTATATATTTTGATCTTTTGGAACCGTTCCTTCCGGAGATGATTTGAGATTTGATGAATCTGATCTGAGTAGTGTGAAAATGTTGGTTGTAACCATCAACTACAAGTGTGTGTATGTAAATGATTGTAAATGTATTTTATCTATGTATATGATATGTATTTATTTGTATATGATATTTCATCTTTACCCGTTATATCATTCCAGAGAGGATTTGATTCCTGAATGCATGATTTGAATACTGCTCACCTTGCTTGTAGCCACAGCTGGTGTATGTGTACTATGAATTTTCAATATATATCTATATATTTATATTTATTATGTATATATATATATATGAATTTATATGTATATAGATGCCTTTTTATTTTTCTATACGAAAACATATATGTATGTATATGTATATCTTTCAATATTATATATCTATAATATTATTATTCAAAATGTATATCTTTACATTTCTGCATTCTCCCTTTTTTTGACTAAGTCTAAATGTTGAAGAGTCGGTGAGAGAAGTTTCGACAAGACATTCCTCACTACTTCGAACTGATGGGGGAATGTCAGGATCTAACATTTTTTTTCATGAGTCGGTCAATGTTTTTTTTTTCACGCCCGGCACATACAGTCGATCGTTTGACTGTGAAGCCTTGATTGCTTTCTCAACAAAAATACAGAAAAAGGACCTTAGAAAGTTAATATGTTGAGATTGATGGTTCGATATTTTCATGTATTTTCCGACATTGATGTTGCCATAAAGTTCGGTATCTCCAAAACCGTGGGATTTTTTCTGATGTTCGAACACACCCTTTTCGGGCTGCTTTGTTACATTGTTCTCTTCGTCACTTGGATTCAGGTTTTAGCTGCCACTTTGGAAGCTGCAAAACGCTGAGATTCTGAGAAAAACAAAACCAAGATCCTCCAAGGGCGTCAAATATCAGCCCCTAGGTCTGTTTTTGGTGGTTAAGGGGCTCAAATTTCAGACCCTTGGAGGATCCAGGAAAGGAGGAGTGCCACTGGAACTTGACAACATCGCTGGTTTTTTTTTCACAGTTGGGCCGCTTGCCTCGGTTTTAGTCTTGTGATGAACATGTTTTTGAATCACCCATGTCCCGATATCCCATACCATCCATGGGGCTGGTATATTCACCTACATCACATTAGGATCCATGGGACTGGTAGGATCCATTGTGAAGCAGTTTTTGGGCAGGACCGGAAGAATACATGTACATACCGTTACATACCTACATATACCATGAGTTCTTCATAATCGCTCAATTTTCAGTGCTTATTCAGGTGGCAAATATAAAAGTCAGCACACTACGTCATCGTGAAAGGTTACATATGTTTTTTGTATTTGATGTGCTGCGTGTCACAGTGAGCCTTCAAAATCCCCCTGGAAGAATACCTAAGCCTAAAATTGGAAACTACTTGACAGGGCCGTCACAACATACTGTCATTGACAGTGATTTGGACTCAACAAGTGGCGCCTCCAAAGATCGCCACAAACAAACCGGTTCCATGTTGGTCAATGTTTAGTATTGCTATAGATTCAGCATGACTTGCTTAGAGAGTCCAAGACTTTCCGCCATAGGCACAGGCACAGTGTAGTTTTTGTGCTTGAAATATCATAAGTTGGCAACAAAAGAAACCCAACGCAGGTTTTGGGCCCAACCTGGTCCTTCCGAGTTCTTGTACAAGGTGCTTCTCGTGGGAAAATGTAAGGAGATCAAAACCTATCCACAGGAATTGGGGAGTGATGTGGATGAAGAGTGATCACTTCAAAAGGGGGTATAGAAAAAAATACTGAAAGATAAAAAGATGGGCTCAGTACCTTTTTCAAACAAAACAGTAGAGGAATTGAAGCATTACAGTATGTCTCCATATGTCTTTATTTGAGAAAGTAGCTCAAAACTAATTCCAAACAAAACACACAAACAGAAGAAAAACAAAGAAATTCCTATGGCATATTTACCTTCATTCCCATAAATTTAGATTTCCCAACTCGTTGGAAGTTTTTTAAACGAACGACATTGATTGAAGACGTGCCACCACGTCGACGTGAACTTTTTTGAGGAAGACCTGAAACAAGCACATAACCTAACTAACTTTGATCTACCCTACCACAGCAACAATGGCAAATTAAGGTTTAGGTTGAGATTTCCCTACTAAAAATATAATGACCCTGGTTCCTGACGATTGCATCCCGGAGAGTTATATATCCAAGACATATCAAAGCTAGCTTGAGGTCAACACTCTCAAATGGCTGGGCTCCGTGGCTTTTATATAGGCCCTGAAGTTGAGATTTTTCTTCCGCGGAGAACCCCTTGGTTTGCCAATAAGGAAAACCCATCGTAGATGATGGAACATGAAAACGACAAACCACAATGACGGCGGTGCTTACCTGTAACAACTCGAGCTTTTTGGCAGTTTTGATTTTCACAAAACTCCCAAGTCTTCACCCCTGAAAACCTCGACCCGAAAAATGGGGCCCTTTCAAAAGGGAAAACATTCTTATTCTTCCGGCCATTATTTTTCAGGGGACATGGGTTAGGTTTCGGGGGGTGTAACACTTGGAGGTTTTATATGTGACATAAGCCAAACAAAAGTCCTCCCAAAGTTCACCCCTAAAGATGACTGACCCTTCACCAATGGGTCAGTTGAAGTGTTTCCTTTTTAAGGCCCGCACAAAACCGCTGAGTTCCGCAAGAAAGTCTCCTCCTTCCTGAGAAGATGAATGCATCACTAACCTTCATAGTACTTCATATCTCGCTTAATCCAGACCCATCCCAATCAAGTAGGATTGATTGTCTCCTATCAAATTCCATAAAAAATAGGATTTCTCAGTAGAAACCATGGGAAGCATCTCTGAAATGTAGGACATACCGACATACCTACAGATCCCCAACGGCATCCTTTAAAGGGCTGACCGTGGAGACATTTTCTCAGCGGACCAGGCGTGGTCTTCAACAGGACCGGATGGACTTGAAGCTTCGATGTGGCTTAGAGGTTTGTGAAAAAAGGATTTCAGAGAAAGTGGGCATATTGCTGTGTTTTTAACATCTTGATATCTAATATATTATGATATATATATATATATTTACAATGATATTTATATGTTACCTATAGATGATATATCCTATGCATATTTTTTTGGTATGTAATATGTTTATTTATGTATACATCTTTTGATATACGAATACAACGGTGGGTGCTCCTCTCATTTGGTATCAGTGACCACCACAAGGCTTTCATTTTTGATAATGAGATTCCTTGAACCTTCCGTTTCTACAGTTGCTAGGAGGTAGAGCATCTTAAGACAAATCTAGATGCATATATTTGTTCATTTACATGTATTTATGTGTATTTATATAAATGCAATATTGAGTTTCAATCAGGTGCATTTGAGATTTGCATTCAGGTTGGGTAAGGTTTGCATTATAAAGCCGGAAAATACCCAAAAATCTGCTATTTGGGAAAGGGAACTTTGTTCCTCAAAGCTCATGATTTCCTTATTAATAGGCAAAGGCATGTAAAGACATACCGCTAAAATGGTATCTAAAGGAATCACAAGTCATGAACTGGTTGGTGGTTTCAAATATTTTTTATTTTCACCCCTACCTGGGGAAGATTCCCAATTTGACTAATATTTTCCAAATGGGTTGAAACCACCAACTAGTGAAACATTCCATTGCATTTGTTGATTCTCCGGCCTATCCGGATCCAATGATATATATTATATATGTTCAGAGCATGATGAAGGGTGTCCTTCATGACTTCCTCCTGGAAAAACAGTACTTTGGTCCCATAGCCATTCTCAGCAGGTGAACCAGGATTTGTGGGAAACACATGAGGCACAAGAAGATGTTTAAGTAGATTATGTCTATTTTTTATTTTATGACCCTACTTCCCCTGAATTGTACTTTTATATATACATATATAGATGGATAATATGTATAATTCCCCAAACAGTGTGGTAACACTTGGGGTTCTTACGGTAGTGGTAAAAAGCCGGGGTGGCTAGATCGAGGTGGCGGACGGGTTGCGCACAGATTTCATCGCTATTTTCGTGGTTTCGTGCTTGCATGTTCGTTTCGTCTGTGAATTTTCGTAGTTTTNGGTCTCTTGCCGCGATAATTTTTTTACTTGCATTGAAGAGTTTGCGTTTATTTTTCTCTTGGATTAAAATACTATAAAATCCCATGGATCTTATGGAGTACATAGACATACATACATATACAGCATATTTTTATTTATGTATATACATATATACAAAGAACCCAAATGACCCATATTTTGGAACATCAAACCCAATGAAGTGGAATTCTAGATGCAGATTTTTTGTGTAGCACTTACGGTATCCGCTATTGTGCAGGAATCCAGGCTTAAGAGAAAACATCCGTTTTGTTTGGTGCCAGGTGACACAGGAGTGCTGCAGCTGTCCACCACCGAGGCTGGCCGGAGATACCTGATCCTTAATCGGAAAGGGGTGTTTTGAGAGATGTACATATATATATATATAAATTTTTATTTGCATATAACCCAAGACTAGGTCATGGTTTTATCACACATGTTACATGTTATTTTCATCCAAGACCTGGAACAAAGGGTTGAAACCACGCACATTCTTCCCCCCATAATCATGGTTCAGTGGAAAATGGGGCGCTGGAAGATGATTTTAGTTTGCAAGGGGGCCATTTTCCACTGAACCATGATTGTGGGAGGAAGAGTAAACCCCTTATGCTCCAATCCCTTCTGCAAGTGGTTTTGGGTGCCTAAACACTTTCTCACGGGCTATTTGGAGCACAAGGGAATGCCAAAGTCTATCACAGAAAATGGTTAGGGTAGGCGAAACATCTAACACGATGTGGCATTTGATGTGTGACAGTTGTCATGCAGGCTCCAACAAAAAACCTCCAAGGTTTCCCATCAATTTGATTCTTTGCCCGCAAAAACTCCAAAGTTGAAATTTCCCCCTTTTTTTTGAATTGAAAAAATCTGATGGTTTTTTATCGTTCGGATTTATGAAATCATTCGACTGAAACGGAAAACTCAAGCAGGTGGGTGTCATTCGATTGAAGGAAGCCTGGTTCAACGGTTCAACTACAACAACATTTCTAGTAGCAGAGGTTCTACTGCAAGGGCGGGCTTAGCCCTTTGATGTTGCCCTCCACTGGCATAAACACAGTCAACCGGGGCCCCCATATAAACCCCCATGACAAATAAAGCCTTAATAAGGGATTATTAACCATATTTGTTCCCTGAATAAGACCTTATTACGGTTTTTTTTCTAACGGGGTACCTTACATGGGGGTAGGTTGACTGGCCATAAACACCGATACTTGTCGCCAAAAACGATCCGATCATGGACCCAACAAAAAGATTTCAATCTTCTTCCCCATGCTCCCATATTCATACTAGTCTGGAACATGGCCCCTATTGCCAATAAAAACTAGTCTTGAAGATATCCCGTTCTCCACTGCACCATGATTGTAAGAGGAAGAGTATGAGTAGTTCTCGGAAACATGTAGTTCGAACGGGCAAATTATAGCAACCTCAGCCAAGGTCACTTGGCAAAATGGTGTTTTTTTCGTAAGGGAATCCGAACCCTAAAATCCCCAAAAAAAATTCCGGTTTGGGATCGATTGCCCCGTCAGTCCAACCCATCCATCCATCCACCAAACTCCTTGTGGTTTTTGTTGGGTATGGACGCACCAGGATGAACGCACCAGGTGGAGGGGTTAAGATGAACCCCAGGGGGGTTGGTAGAAACAGGGATTTCCTCCAACTTCCACCTTTTTGTTGGACTTGAGGAGCCGCCAATGATCTATGAAATGCCCATGTTGCAGGACAAGAAGCTGGGATGCCTAAAAAGACCTTTGGAGCATGAAGATCTTGATGGTTTGTAAGATGAAATCTGGTCAAATTTCAAAATTCCGACGAAAACGACCGAGTTTTGGGCCCCCAAAAGGTAGGTGAGGAAGGAAAATCCCCTTATTTCAGGGAAAATATTGGTTGGTGAAATAGTATAATTTGGCCAGATGAAATGTTTGGCCTACTGTGTGCTTTTTGCAACAAATTATGATTGTGACATTCTCTAATGTCTCTGATGAGTATTTTGCCTAGAAGCAAACATGACATTGAGACAGAAACCCTTTTTTTGGGGGGTGGGTGGGTTGTTGAACATGGTGCCGTGCTTTAAAATTGAACACTAGGACAAAGAGGTACAAACATGGAACATGTTGATGAAGATCTTTGATGATCATCCCACTTCAGCCCGACAAATACTCCTTCCATGTTTCACTTAGAATGCCGTCATGGCACCTCCCAAATGATCAACCGTGAGATGGAAGAAAAACAAGGTGAGCAAGTCAGATTTTTTTACCCTTGGGATGGTACCCTAGCTGTTTAAACCCCCTGTTGGAGCCCTTTAAAAGGGGATATACCGTACCCTATACCCACGTGATATGGCCGCTGTATATAGGGTTGATTTTTAAGGGGTTCCTGGAAATATAACACTCTTTATGTATGTATACACACGAAAGCCAGGACTTCTTGTTCTCCATTGCTGAGGTTCTATGTATCATTGCCGTGACTTCCTCAGCTGCGGTTCTGGGAGGGTTCTCAGCTTCAGTTTCCGTTTCGGATGGGTTTTTTGCCCGCGAAAAGTCCAATGGCGTCGTTCAACATGAGCAGGCAGCCGTTAACATGTTTTGTTTGGCGAGGATGAACTCAGCAGGTCGGTGTTGGAATCCATCCACCTCGGCTGGCCTTGGTTTGGGGCTTTTGGCCAACCAAGGGAGCTAGAGAACAAACAAAAAAAAACACCACATCCGATTTCATGCTATTCTTGTGGTGGGGTTGGGGTTGGTTTTTTGTTGCTCTTAAATTCTGGTGGCCAAAACATGCCTCTTTTTTTGGGGGGGATGGATGCCTTTTTTGGAAGAGGTCGGGATCTCCTAAGGGATGTTGTAATCCTCCTCATCCATGCACTTGTATAACTGATGGAAATGTCGAGCCTTCTGGGCTCAGGATTTGCAACGGGAGGGGTGGCCGGGGGTTGGTGACAAAGAGTCCAACAGTCCAACAAAATGCCGGCTCTTGTTGAGTTGAACCCATCCGGAACTTAGCATCATTCAAAACGCGGAAATCGCTGCATGATGGTAAGTGTAGGCAGGCTTGATTTTCAGTTTTATGGCCTTAGATTTTTCCATTGTTTTCAAGATTTTAGAGCCGAGACCCCCAAACTTCAGATTCAACCCAGCATCATTTATCCAGTGCTACTCAGCCTTTAAAAAAAACGTGGTAACGAAGAAAATCTCGCGGGCCCGTGCCATGGCCAAACCTTTGGAGAATGTGGCTTTTTGGTTACCTGGACTTGGCCCTCCTGTACCTTGACCAAAATGGCAAGCCCAGAGCTTTTTTTGAAAAATTGGATGGAACGATAACCTGTCTGGCATGGAAGTTTCAAAAGGCCCATTAATGAAAGGAAACTAATAATGTCAACCCCGGATTAATACAATAAACATGGCCTCTGACAGAAAGGGGCTGTCAAATTGGGGGGGGTTATTAATCCTGTATTGACATTATTGGAGATACACCCATTTTCCACTGATCCATGATTATGGGAGGATTGGTATTGCCCGTTGAAAATTCCACTCCCTAAAACTAAGATGGCACATGATGATGGCACTCTGAAAAACGCTGGGCTATGTTACATTAGTTTTAGGGAGGGTAGTTGAAAAAAGCTGGAGATCCCGGAGATCCCCCAAGATGAATTTATCAGCAGTCACTTCATGGTTGACCTGTGTTTTGGCAAACTGACGCACTGAGTGGGTGGTCGGACCGGTAAGGCTATGATAAACCCTGAAATAGACAAACCAAATACGGCGGAGTCTGCCAGGGACACTTGAGTACGAAGAAGTGAAGCGCTTCCAAGATGACTTGTCTTTTTACTTTAGCTTAGGAATATCGCTGCATGAAATCAAGTCCCGGTCTTGAAAGGAGGTATATAGTATAGAATGCTAGAGAGTTTTTCGAATGATGAAATGGGGTCCTTCGCAACCTAAGGCCCACAGTGTTATGGAGTCAAAGCCCCTAAATATGTACCCAGGAAGTCAGAACCCAACCAAACTTTGCCCATTGGTTTGTTGAGTCATCCTAAAATATCCTATAAAGACTACCCTCCCGAAGTTTAAAATAGCCCCTGACAAGTTACCGAAACCCAATAGGAAAGGATACTCTTCCAACCACCATTTTTCAGGGGCGAACTGTTAAACTTCCGGGGTGTATTCTTTGTTCGGTCTTGGACTTCCTGGGTATATTTCCCCCTATGCTTGGTCTTTGAAATGTTCCCTGAAGTTGCTGCCCAGCCCATCGGTCCCTAAGCCTTGCAATCACGTCCAAGGCCTCTTCGCGTCCCAGTCCACGTCGTGTCAGTGAGAGAAAGCGAAGCAAAGAGGACACAGGCGAGAAAGATGAAATCTGAGTGGTGTTTTTTCATGATCTTTTCATGTTTATCCCTACTTTATTGTGGAATATTCCAATTTGACTCATAATATGTTTTTCAATTGGGTTGAAACTACCAACAACTGGCAACTAGGGGATAAAAGGTCACTTTGAATCACCTCACCTGTAATTATTCAATCGGGGGCAACGAGGGGGTGGCTCGATGAAGAGAGCCATGAATGATGTAAATTTAAGTGGCTCAATTAATTTCACAAGAAGCTTAAGGTACCAAAAATGCACGTACTGAACCTTATAAGACTATTTTGGGGGTGTGGTTTTTGTCTTACATAAGCCGTATCCATACAGCTTATAGGTGAGGCTTCCTCTTTTTTCAGGTACCTGAAATGTTTGGTGACAATTGACTCGATAGTAAGCTATAGAGCTGCAGAATCTCCAAACAGCCTGGGTAGATGATCCCCACCCCCTTAATCCTAACTCAAAAAAGTCTCAAGTCAGTTCCCACCTACCCTAAATGCAAGTGGGACATGTTGTAGGTCCCACCTGCTTAAGATGGTCCAGATGGTAGATGATAACCGCAAGAGATTGATTGAAATAAAGGATCCAGGAAAATCTCCTATCGTCCACAAGCTGATTTTGGAAACTTTCAAGCTCAATATCCAGGATATAGCATGATATAGCTATGGGATATGCTAACCTGGCGTTTGTTTTCCAACATGTTCAGAAGGATTTGGGGTAAAGTCCCTAAAATAAGGGTGGCTTACCCCCACCTGAAATTTGTCATAGATACCAAACATACCCATATATGATAAAGGAAAGATACGGCGCATTCTCCAAACCATCGCTGCAAACCCGGTATGTATACACCCTAGAAAATTTTGAACGGCTGCAACCTCAAAATCACCCGTTTTGAAAGCCGGAAAATCGAATCCGAACCATCCACCTCCATGACTTTGGGTTCAAAAATGTTCAATTTTCCATGGTGGAAATTGTGTGTATTCCTTGGGTTAGTCCCCCCCCTTCCCAGGTTGCTGGTCACCACCAGGATGAGATGAAACATATTCTAAAGGATCCTGAATTATAGACTGGTTGGTGGTGTCAAATACTTTTTATTTTCCCTGCTATTTGGGGAAGATTCCCAATTTGACTCATGTTTTTCCAAGGGGTTGAAACCACCAACTAGTAAACCTTCATTTGTCATCGCTACAGGGAAGGGGAAGGGCCAACCCGAAACAATGTGTCAATGTTAAATTTTCGCGGCCATATTTATCGTGGGTGATTTTCTTTTGACTATACCCCTTCCTGGAGGTGCTTCCCCAGTGTCACGGCAAAGTTCTTTGCGTTCCAAAGACCGACCGCAACTCGGTATAGCGATTCACGAGCATTTCACGCAGGGAACTTGGGGGGGAAGGATTCCTTGGGGTAGATAACGAGAGAATTCCGGGTGATCCTAGCATTTGCTTAGAGCATAGTCTAGAAGAGTGAACGTACACCTTGACAGTGTGTTTTCTTTAAAGACATGTTTAGAAGTCCCGGCACCGTTTGTTTGGTCGGAACAAGTTTCGGACGTGGCAGTTTATCGACTAAAGATCTGTAGTGCTTCGTTTATTTTTGCCATGTAGCAGTTATCAAAGAATTTTCCCAAGATCAATCGAAAATTTTGGATCATTTTTAGATCATGTTCTGAAGTCAAAACAATGCAACTCAGAAAGTTTGCGACCAAAATCATCCTATTAATTCAAAAGGATATTATATAC
Organism: Breviolum minutum Mf 1.05b.01; assembly: GCA_000507305.1. Taxonomy (NCBI): domain Eukaryota; class Dinophyceae; order Suessiales; family Symbiodiniaceae; genus Breviolum; species Breviolum minutum. The sequence continues at coordinate 42,911 of DF239866.1, forward strand.
TCCCCTGAAAACTAGCAATGTCCCTTGAAAATCAATGGTTGGAAGATGTATTCCCCACTGAAATCGTCACATGTTTATACTTTTTTCGGGTACATGTTAGTTTTCAGTTTGCAGGATTTCTTCCAACAGTTCCTAATTTCTAAGGTTGTTTCAACACACCTTTGGAACACACCCCTAAACCTCTACCAACAGGCCATAAAGGGATTCCTTTCATAGTTTGGGGTGTGCTCTAGGGGTGTGTTGTATCTTTCTTGGATAATTGACTTCCCCTAAAAAAAATGCCCTGCTTTGTTTCATCTCAGGATACCAGTGACACCAGAAGCTCCGTCGACTGGACCTTCTAAGAGTATCTTGTCGTTGCATTTTCCCATAGGATACCCATGTGACCATATGGAGGTTCCCGAAAATAGTGGGTTTTCCCCCCAAATCATCCATTTGTTCATAGGGTTTTCCATTATAAACCATCCATTTTGGGGTACCCCTATTTTTGGAAACCTCCATGTACCTGGCAAGTCTTTGTGACCTTTTTGGGATGGTGAGTTCACGTGACCCTTTAAAGGGCTAAGTGACACTAGGGGATCAAGTTGGGTCACTTTGCTTGAACAACACCTCGTATATGGTATGTTTAGCTACTTTTGGTTGATTGTTTATGGTAAATGTTACGGTAAATGTACCAGTCTCATGGATCCTATGGGTTTTTGGAGCTAACTTTTCACATAAGAGATTTATACCTGAATCCTCCAAGGGTCTGAAATTTGAGCCCCTTAACCACCAAAAACAGACCGTTTGGGGCTGAATTTGGATGCCCAAACGGAGGATCTTGGTACTTAAGACAGGTGAATAGTAGCTAGGTCCAGTGCAATCGGTGTTCTGGTTGCGCAAAAATGTTGTTTAAGATACGTTTTTGTCCCGAAACTTTCAGGAAATGATCCTATTTGAATAATTTTCAAAAATGGAAAGTTGAAACTAACCACCAACCACAGGTAGGGGATTTGTTGCTTATTTCACAGAAGTTGATTGCTGTGCAGATTTTCCTTAGCAATTTGGCTTCTCAATCCATGTATTGAACGAAATAAAGAGGGAGTGATTTAGACTGCCCCAGCACCACCAAAATCGCTAGTCACAGTCAATCATACTCATTGACTCATTGCTAGCTTTCCAAACATTGGCGAGTCTTTCAAGTAGTGATTTGTCTTCTGTGATTGCTGAATGAGTACCCTCCTTGAAACTAACATAGCCCCTGAACATGGACCCGTGGAAAAAGAGATTCCAATTGGAAACCACCATTTTTAGGGGCGAGCTGTTCGTTTTAGGGAGTGTATTTCATGTTTGAAACCTAGTAAGAAACCTAGTACGCAATAACTCCTTCAGAAGCGATTCGGACTGCAAAGACAATAGAATTCCCCACATGTTTGCTGTTGAAGGGCACAACAGATATTAAGGACGAACGTTTTTGTGGTGTCTACATAAACATCTCAACACAGAATCTGTCGACATAGCATTGAAGAGCCATCTTTCACACAGAGCCACCACCACCACCACCACCGCCGCCGCCGCCGCCACCACCACCACCACCACCACCACCACCACCACCACCACCACCACCATCATCATCATCATCATCATCATCATCATCATCATCATCATTCTCCATAACCATCATCTGTTTCTGTTTACACCCTGGAAAATTCACTGTGGGAACCTAAGATTACCTGTTATACCTGTTTGAAAAAGGAAAGCCATCTTCCACCTTCATGACTTTGGGTTCAACATGTTAATTTTCCAAACTTATAACTTCCTGTTTTTTTGGGGGGTTCAAAAAATCCATGTTAATTTTCAAGAGTGTACACTCCCTGAAACTAACAGTTTGCCTCTGATTCCATAGGCATTCCCAATAGGAAATACATCTGAACCAACCATCTATATAAATTTTTAGGGGCGAGCTGTTAGTTTCCAGGGCAGGTAATCACAAAACACCTTCTTCTTGAACTTTCCAAAACAATTACCCTTTTCAAACCCTGAACTTTCAGGGGCGAGCTGTTAGTTTCAGCATTACATGTTTTTTTACTTCTCGTTGAAACCTCGCCATGACTCTTCAACCAACTCGCCCGAAACAACAAAAAACACCCCCGAGGCTCGAGGTTGAAATTAACCTGTCCTGCCACTCGCCGTTCAGAACGGCCCAGTTGGGGTTGACCCGGGTTGACCGGGCGAGATAACGAGTTGTGGTGGAACCCCACCTCCATTTTGTGGGGAAATGGTCCAATTTGACTTGCGCAAGCATATTTTTTCAACCACCAACTATATAGGTCATAAGGGTTACTTGGTTGACCTCGTGACTATGTTTTTTTCTCCCTAATGGCTGGACTCAATTTTCAACCGGCAAAATGGGCGAAAAACTTCAACCAATTTGACTTGCCGCATATGTTTTGCAGATGCCTGGGTTAAACATGAACAGAAGTGGAGCATCGGCGGAGCTAAAAATGGAGTCAACAATCAGAATGATGGAGCGATATTTGGGTCTCATCCAAAATAGTGGGGATTTCCCGCCAGGATGGACTTCATTTGCTGGGGATGATGTTTTTACACCCCCAGAAGCATGTACATTTGGTCATGTCATTAAACCGAGGCGTATGATATGTACCACCAAGAGCTATAAGGATTCAGATGGGTTCACGACATATTTCATGTGGTAGTGAGCACATTCATGTTTATAGTCTATAGTCCTTTCTCAAACACAAAATGTGTAACATGTTAACTATTACAACTACCTGGACACTACAAGAGGTGGCAACTTCAGATGATCCGGAAAAAAAAACACATGCCAAACAGGATTCAACCAGCACCCCTTTCCAAGATATGCTGCAATGCTGGTATGTGAATTATTTTTTGATGGGATTCTCAACTGTAGGGTGTCCAAACGGGGTGGGTGGGTGGGCCCCCTAGTCTCCCCCTATGGCTTCTGAAAATTTGGAAAGTTCCTTGACAAACCCTAGAGTTCCCAGTTACCCTCCTTGGACCCCCTCGGCCATGAAGCCTATAGTATTTGAGTGATACTGTTGATGGAACAAATCCTGTACCAGTTGATTGATAGGTAGTTTATCCCACTATTTACAGGGGTTTGTACGTCCCAGGTACTGCAGGATTTCTTCCATCAACAGTAGTTAGTGATTTCGTGTTTTTGTCACCCACACAAAACAAAAGCTTGGAGCACCTATATGGTCAAATGGTGGTGTTGTTGGGATTCCCGTGGTGCCCTAACCATTGGCTGCGTGGAGATGATGTCTACCCAACTTTGATGAGCATAGTTTTACATGGTGGAACTTGGGAAGACGATTGGATCTTGGACCTTGTATGTTCCAAAGAATGAAGCTGAAAAAACAACCATAAAAGAGAACCCCATTAATTGATAGCAACATTGAAAATAGAAACATCAGGAAAACAAGAAAACACATCTGGTTGTGGTCGTGGTTGTGGTTGTTGTTGTTGTTGTTGTTGTTGTTGTTGTTGTTGTTGTTGTTGTTGTGGTTGTCGTCGTCGTTGCAGTTATGGCTAGTCGGTCAGTCAACCCACCCCGGCTAACGTACCCCACCTTATTCAGGGCTTATTAACCATTGGTTTCCGTTCATAAGGCCTTACTCAACCCTTACTCTTGAGACCCCGTGTGATTCGTGGTTTGAGGTGAAGCTACCGAGTTTAGGAAGATCTCCAGGATCTCAGACGGCAAGGGAACATCGAGATGCTTCAAAATCACGTGCAACTTCAAAGGAGTGCCCCAGTGGCTGTACATGCAATACTGTTCATGGCTGAAAAATCTGGAGGTTGCACCAGTTGAGGTTGCTAGAATTTTCCCGTTTTTTTCTAGAGGGTTCACAAGTTCATCCATCCCAGGTGTAGGATTTCAGCCATCAACAGTATGGGTATGGGATTTTTTTAGCGGGTCTTTTTGTGTGGCTTCAAGGGAGTTGGCCCAGTTTGGGGTGTGAAACTCAGCCATTTCTTGAGTTTTCGGATGGTCTGATTTTGGAAAGCGGCACCGTGTCATTGCCAGCTGTGTAAGGCGTAAGGCACATGCTGGGTGTTTTGTGTCCCATGCTGGGTTTGCGTCTTTTGCGTTTTTTTTTGGCCCATTGGAATCATATGTCATAGAGTCTGTAAATTTAGACCATGGTCTGATGTATGAACAGGGACTAGTGTACAAATAACACATCTGTTTTCAATATCAACAATTGATCTAAAGTATTGGAAATGACAAACATGATGCAGTTTTCCGGATTCAATTTCGGATTCAATCTTCGTCCTTCCCAAATCACCATTCCTGAGTTCACATGTTATATGCCGCAAGACAAAACCCGCAGGAGTCAGCGAGTCCGCTAAGACAGTGACTTTGGCCCCAAAAATCTTCAAACGGAACCATTTCAGCAAGTAGCAGCTAGTGCAAAACGGAGCCGGGAGCCAGCGATTAAGCATCAGGGAGGGGATTCCATGATTCCCCTTGGTTTTTTGTTCCCTAAGGTGGGGAGGACCAGAGCATGAAGAACCGATGGATTACCCCATAAACCATTTACAACCACTCACTTTGGACGTTGGATTTTGAGGAAACATATTTTTTCTCAGATGTTCACCGTTGTTGGTGGTTGGAAGTTGGATTTTCAGGTGGTGAGATTTAGAAAAGACAAACGTGTCCTACTACCAAGCGGAAGCATTTGACGTTTGTGATTCTTATTGCTATGATAGACGCATGATTTGTTTGGTTGGTTGGGTTGGGGGTTGGGACTACGTGAGTTGGAGATGTTGTGGCCTTGCTAGTGACCGAGGTCAAAATCGGCTGAGCTGATTTCTTTTGATTTCATATAGTTCAAATGTCACCAAGGAACAGCATAAGTACTCAAGACCAGTCAATCAAACAGTGTCCATGTTCCTTCCAAAAATGCTGATACCCCAACAATCAAAAACATGTACACGAAACCTGGTTGCCAAACAACTGCAGACTGCCACAGTTCAGTGGCATTTAGCGTGGCAGTAGAGTGAGCCCTGCAAACGTAGATTCCCAAAAATCTCTCAGTGTGTAGAATCAGCTCCACTTTTCCAAAAGATTCCAAATTGACATCCCAAGAATGCTGACCTAACTTTTTGTCACATATCTAGTAAGTTGCCAACCTGAGAAAAAAAACCTGAGCCATCAGCCGAGAAGCGCACCCTGGATGTTTCTCATGGTGTCCTCGAGAGCTGAGTAGTGTTCATATTTGCATGTTTTTTGGGGTGGTGGTTCGAATATTTATGATGTTCAACCCTACCTGGGAAAATGATCGAATTTGAAGAGCATATTTTTCAAGTGGGTTGGTTCAACCACCTAGTTTTACTTTGTATCTCTAAGTTTTTGGGGAAAATTATGAATTTCACTATCCTCCCCCAACATCCCCCAACTATTCGAGGGCACCAAACAAAAAAGAGTTCCGGAAGGATCACTTGACACATCCAAGTCCCATAAAATCCATGCATGGTATATTTACTAATAAATTTTCCATCAAAATCAGCGGTCATTATTTCTCTTCAAAACAAACATCACCCCCCCGAAGTTTAACAGTTCGCCCCTGAAAAGGCAAAGGGGGCCGCAGATGGAAAAAGGAACGTCTTCCAACCATCGTTTTTTCAGGGGCGAGGTGTTAATTTTCGGGGGTGTAACGGTGTAACGCATTGTTATATACTACTTGACACTTCCAAGTGTAACATGTTTCCCCCCCAAAAAAGAAAGTCCAACAGATTTGAAACCTAACACTTTTCACACAACAAAAACGCCATTTGGGGCAGGTCCCAAAATGTTCCCCTTATGCACCCGAAACGGATCTTCCAGGTCAAGTTTGGATCCAATCCGACCAGAAAGGAAGTCCAAGACCAGGTGAAACCTTCAAACCCGTTGCGGGAAAAATACCTGTGTTATTTTTTTTCCCTGTGGTTTTCTCGGAAAATTTGTTCCATGGGGTGAACAAGGTTTCCGAGGTTTGGGGGGTTGAATGTGTTATTGTTTTTGTTTGGAAGTCTGGCAACAAATCGGTGAATATTTGTGATTCAATGCTTTGGAAGGATGCAAACATAGTAGGGATCTGGTCAAATTACAGCGATCGAAAACACGACCTGGGCCCCCAAAAAGGTAGGGAAATCTTGGTGGTGAGATATTATATTTTGGCCAGATGGTATGTTATGGTGCGGTTCCTGTTGCTTTTGTTGGGGGTTTGAGTTGTTTGCTTCAATATCTTAGGTCCAAGGGAGAGGTAACTGGAAACCCTAGAGCTGGGGAATCATAGGATACCATATGGGGAGGATTGGGGATGTGTCCCCTCCTCAAGAATCACCACCAGTTAAGAATCCCATGATTATATATATATATACATATGTATATATGTATATTTTGGGGTGTTGGAAGCCCAAGCAACCCGTTGTTGAACCGACAGGACCGCTACAGGAACCCTTGGTTTTGAAGCTTCTCCGGCACATAGCGTGTCGATGCTATCCACCGTCACTTGGGACGTCAACCAGTGGGAGTTTTCAGGAGATAGTTTTATCCCCCGAAAACTAACGAGAAAGAGCTGGAAAACCACCAAATTTTGATTGAAAGGAGGTACACATCTTCATAAATGGCTTGGATTGAAAAATTGTCATTCGTTAGTTTTCAGGAGATACATCTAGATGAAATCTATAGGTGGTCATTTAACCCCCGAAAATTGGGGAAATGGTCTAATTTGACTTGCGCATATTTTTTCAACTTGGTGGTTTAAACAAAAAAGTAGGAGATACATCGGACTTTTTTGCCGTGCTGTTGTTGTTGCTGTTGCTGTTGCTGTTGCTGTTGCTGTTGCTGTTGTTGTTGTTGTTGTTCTTGTTCTTGTTCTTGTTCTTGTTCTTGTTCTTGTTCTTGTTCTTGTTCTTGTTCTTGTTCTTGTTCTTGTTCTTGTTCTTGTTCTTGTTCTGTTCTTGTTGTTGTTGTGGTTGTGGTTGTGGTTGTGGTTGTTGTTGTTGTTGTTGTTGTTGTTGTTGTTGTTGTTGTNTGTGTGTGTGTGGTTGTGTTGTTGTTGTTGTTGTTGTTGTTGTTGTTGTTGTTGTTGCTGTTGCTGTTGCTGTTGCTGTTGTTGTTTTTTTAAAGATTCAGCTAGAACCCAACTGACCTCTACTTTTGAATTTCTTTCCGATCAAAACAGGGGTCATTTGAGTTCCATGCAGCAGACTGCTAGACATTTAGAAGTGAGTGCAGATGATTCCAATCATATACAAAAAAGGTGTTTTTGACAATGAGCACCTGCTTGAGGGGCTAAAGAGTGCGGTAATGCTACTGAGTGCTCCGATGAGTCAGTTCATTAGTGTTACTTTCCTGAGACCGTATCGTTGTAACGTTGAGGTTGGCATGGGAGAGCAAGCCTCCATAAATCCCCAACACCTGCAGAACCAACAACCAAAAAGCTACCCTAAGATCCCCAACACCACCTCAAGAGGTTTGACTCTAAATATGTCTAATAGAACATTTTACTAACAACTACCCCCTTTCATAGTGAACATCTGAAAATCTGAAACAAAACGAAAACAAAGACTTTGATTCTGTTGAAGGAAGAAATCCTGCACCACCCCACAGATATGAAACCCTTTAAATCGTGTGATATTTACTAATCAACTGGTGCAGGATTTCCTCCATCAACCGTTCCACCACTTTTTTTTGGTGGTGCTTGCGCCAGAAACGCCTCGGGAAAACTTCAGGATAGCACGGATGTATCGCCACAGATCTGTTTTGATGCCTTCAGGCGACGTACTTGTAGCTGGTTGGATGGTCAAAGGACAAGGTAAATATACCAGACATGGATCCTATAGGAATGGGGGAATATTGTTTTAGTTTTTCCAAGCATCGAAGAGTCGCAAATCTAAGTGAATTTGAAGTTGGAGAAACTTACATTCCCCAGAATCCTGTTGGTTGCCAACTAATACCCAGTCCCAAATAGCTTGCTGAAAGTACAGTTGAAGGAACATGAGTTGGAAAAACGTATGAAATCCCCAAATCAATCTCTCTTCAAACATGTTTGTTTTTCACGGTTCTATTCGGACGTTTGATAGATTGAATTTGCCCCTAATTTCTGTCCTTCAGTGAAACACTGGTTGTGTTAAATTGTGTTGATGAAATGCATCGCTTTTTTGATACACACTGATGTCTGAGAATACACCGTTGAAAGTCGGATCCATGATCCATTGTTACTTTTCTTTCTTCTCGAATTCTCTAATTTCAATTTACACTCCCCAAAACTAACGCAGCCCCTGAAAATAGGCCGCTAGAAAAGGAGATGTCTGTTGGAAACCACCATTTTTAGGGGCTATGTGAGTTTAATTCATCAAGTGGTGCCGTAATTCATGCTCCTCAGTATATAGTGGGGATTTGGTGCAGATTCATGGGGAATGGAATGGCTTGAAGTGTCCAACTGAGAACATATGGCATTAAGCGGAAGAAATGAACTGTAGCAGCTGCGCACTATATGGTAAAGGAAGTCAATGGTGATGGATTTGTCAAATTGACCAAAAACTCAGTGGTGAAATCAAGAACTTTATGAAGGGTACTCAGTGTACTCTCCAATAAATTAACCTGGAACCTGAATATCATCCTTCAACAAAAACTGTGATCATTTCATATAAGAAATATTGAAAAAAAACAATCACCTTTTTTTTTTGATCTTGAAGACCCTGGTGTTTTTCTCGGCTTCAAACGGTGCTTCCAACTGGTAGCCTTTTGGTTCAAGTTGCCTCCATTTGGGGCCCACCGTCATGGCCTCTAACGTGGCACCCCCTGCAGGGGGTGGCGGTGGGGCAGCGGCAGCGGTAGGTAGTGCTGCATTACATGCAGGGCAACGTGGCGCTGCGATTGCACAGAAGGGAGTGGTGAATTTGACGATCTATGTCCAGAGGCGAGGCGGAACCGAACCGGAAAAAAAGGGGGGGAAAACAAGTTGTTCAAGATATCAAAGATTTATCAAACAGGATTAGATTGATTGGAACCCTTTCAAGGTAGTTTTTGATGGAGGTACTTGTTTCAAAGAAACTTTCTAGAAATGATTTTTTGTCAAGTTATAGCGTATAACTCCAGGTTCAATGGAAGTTCTCAAGTAAGTACAGGGATTGTTGCAAGAAGGTTGTAAAGAGCCTAAGTCCTAAGTACTATAAACCACCCTAAGAGGTGCCACAGAACAGGCTGACTGTATCTAAATTTCCTGACCAGCATGGAGAGCTACTTGGAGGATCATCACGGATCATCCCAATTTAGTAAGTAGTTAGCGACCATGGTTAGCAAGTACCCCTTCCAAATGGTCTGTTCATAGCTTATACATGGGGCTGGCCCTAGCTACTTGACCTAAGTGGGGGCCTATCCTCCAAGTAGTGAGATACCACCAGGGTTCCCAACCGCAGGTTTTTGTTGGTCCAGATTTTTCCTTGGGACCATAAAGGAGAAGTGGCTTAAGTTGCCTCCTGACACCGTGTGGCAAATGCCTTGGGTTGCCCCCCTAAAAAAATTCCCTCACCAGAAATAATGCCTGATTAAAAGTCTTTATTAACCATTGGATTCCCTTAGTAAGGCCTTATTATATAAACCTTTACTGGGGGGGGGTTACGTTTAGGAGGGGGGTTGGTTGCCCAGGAATGAAGTTTCCCATTTCGATTCGTCAGAAACGATCATATTTCTGTTGTGACGATTCCCTTTGCAACTAGAGTTGATGTGAAGTACATTGTCCAAGACCTCGCACCAATGGGCTGCAGGAACCCTATAGCAGTCAGTGCTTTGTGTTGCTTAGTGGGTCTTGCATTATCGGTGATCAGCGTACTGAGCATCATTGGCGTGGCACGCATGGATGATGAAAAATCATGGACACCAAGAGATTCCTGTCAGATGTTCTATCAGCTTCTTGTTCTAACCGCGGTTCGAGCCGTGGTTTTTACAGCCATGAAAAAAGGGTGGACCCACTGAACTGGGCGGATTTTTTGAAAAATTTGACTGAAAAGGGGGCGGTCAATTGTAGGATAACATGTTGAAAGTAACATTATTTGTTTTGATTTAATAATTACCTATACACATACATATATATATNAAAATTTGGGGGGCCCGGAAAACGCGCGGCGCCCATATATATATATATATACATATATGTATATGCATAGCTAGGTTGGAAGAAGATGGACTTATTTTTTCTTTGAAGATGAGCATTTTTTGCGGATGAAACATGTTGTTTTTTTGGTGGATCCTCATGGTGAATCGGGTCCCTTTTGCTATGAACATGATATCTAAAGATCAGAGGGTAAATGAACCTCGTCTACAAAAAACATCCGCCCTAAGTATCCTGACCCCTTAAAAGTGGCCATTTTGAGGGTGGTATACCCCTGCTATACAGGTTCAAAGCCATCCATTGGAGGGTGCAATGATCCTTATAGGGATGGGAACATATGGGAACTTTTCAATTTGAACAGAAAAATACATCAAAATTATGACACATATGTTGAACAACATATCTTGTTTTCCCACCAGGCACTGGAACTTCATTGTAATTTACATTGCTTTTCTTTATTCTTCACAACCATGCCTTATGGTTTTCAGAGTTTTATCCCTGAAAAGGAACAGCTGGAAGATGATTCAAATAACAAGTTGACTTTTTTTTCGGTTCTTTGTACGGGCCCTTTTTTTGGTGTAAGAAAAAACACCAGGAGGTGATTTGAAACATTTTCTAGCTATACCCCAACCCGGGAACATATTTTTTTCAGATGGATTGGTTCGCCATCACCTGAAAACTCAGGTTCATCTTTGGTTTCATATTGATCCTGATTGATATGAAAGATAGTTGGGCCAATGCCATGTTTGGTTTGCAAACCAAACTCTTTCTCTATTGCAACTTTTTGGCCTCGCAAACGGGTCGTGCATGTTTCTATTTCTATGTGGGCTCCATTTCTTTGTTCTTGTTGCCCAGCTCGGTGACTTGGAGGCAATGGTGAGTTTCAGGGAGGTGAAAAATTTGATAGGATCGATCCATGGGACGATTTTGTATATTTACCTACATTTAGCTAATAAAAAGTCAACCGTTCATGTAGGGAAACATCTACCATGTCACATGGATCCTTTGGGATTTGGATTGCTTTTTTAGGTAGAAGGTCCTTGTGTGTGTTGGATAACTTCCTGTGACACCACGGCATGGTCAAAAGAAAGGTATTGACCTTGGGGATTTCAGTGAAAGGTCAATCCCCGAAAGCAAGTTGGGTCCAGGAATCACAAAAAAAACCTTGGAGGGAGGGATGAACCACGAGTTTTTTTCGATTTTTTCTCGCTGTGAATTCTTCAGATTTTGTTTTTAATGACTTGGATCGTGATAGACATATTTTCATCATTTTTTCATGTTTTTTTGGTAAAACCCATTTGATTCAATGACGAGTAGTGTAGCTGGTTATTTGTTGTTGCAGATCCCTCCGGTTGGCAAAATTTGCGATCTGACGGCCTTCGGCCTTCGGAAAGCTCCAAGTCAAAAAACCCTTGGCAAATCACCGAAAAATTGATTTTAGAACATACCCTCCCTGAAACTAACAGCAAAAGCACCTGAAAATGGATGGTTGGAATACTACTTTCCTATTGGGGAGGCCTATTTTCAGGGGCTATGTTAGTTTCAGGGAGGGTATTTTTTTGTGTGGCATTGTAGGATCTTGTAGGTATAGTGATTACTAGAAATTTTCGCCAAATGAAATGGACTGAATCTTGACCCTAGGACATCTACCACGAGCTGTACTAGATAACCTGCTGACAAGGAATATTGAATACCATATGCTGTGGATAAAAGTTGGATGACCTTCGCCCTGTCACTAGATACTATTAGGAGTGATTATGATCATTAATGTTGAGTACACCCTGGCAAAGTAACATAATCCTCGCGGAAAATCTCAGTCTTTCCAGGAAAGAATATCATCATGTTCCGGAGATAGGAGTAAACTTAGACTGCTTGACTACTCATCGCTTCATTGTGTCCTATGGAGTTGGCATGAAGTGTTTTTGTCACACAATTTCCCAAGAAACCTCTCACTGACTTGACTGAATCAACTTTTCTTGAGTTGCCTCAGGAAATGTGGATGGTGGTGTACATTATCCTTGGTGGTTGGCTCTGTTTGTTGGGTTTGATCATGTTAGGTCTTCGCTTTTGTGAGTGTTGCTGTGGCAACCAGCCCCAGCCCCAAAATCCTACAGTGGGGCAGGCCACTCATGTGCAAAGTTGATTAGTTGAAGCTCCTCATTTTTTTGGGGGGAATGGTGTTCGTCTTTTGAAACAAAAAAAGGCGAAGGAACCTAACAGTCTGAACTAACCGAACTGTACGGATGACGCACCTGGAACTGAAGCGACAAATGTCAATGATGCGATGAAGAAAAAATGGTGCGAAAAGGCGCAAACCTTGCTAGTCGAAGATGCATTATTCGTTTTGGCAGATATTAGGTGAGTTTTTGCTTCTTCTACTCTGAAATAGCATTTATCAAGAAAAGTATGCAGTAAAGAGTTTCTTTTGGACTAAGCTCATTGATCGATATTACATCACCAAAAATCAATGTACCCTCCAGGGTACTAACATATCCCACCTCGACAGAAGGAAAATCATCTTCGATAGTGCCTTGGTAGGATATGTTAGTTACTGGGTACCACATTTTACACGTCATGGTCTCACATTCGCAACTTTGAAAGCCAATACAAGGTGGGCCCCTACTATAGTTCTAGATGAATTTATAACCCCCATGAATGGCCTTATAAATGGGTAACTGGGATTATAACCCTACTTATACGAGTTATTTTACCCATTTATATCTTCACATCTCCCGTTCGCGCCTGCCAAAATTTGAAAAAAACGCCAGAACGGTGGACGATTCGAACATCCTATCTTCACCACGTAGAGGTGGGGATTTTGGATCTTTTTCCACTGGTGGCCTGGGAGAGTTGTTTTGTTTTAATGATGTTTTTTTGTTTTTTTCAGACCAAATGTTAGCGTTTGACTGCATTTTAGGCAATTGTTATATCTTATTTGATAAAGAAGTGATTGGTGATAAGGTTTTTGACTGCATCCTAGGTTGCATTGTTTCAAAGATTTATCCTATTTTTTTCTGGCAAAATAAAGGTCCAAACAAAAAAACTGCGCAAGTGACAGGACGTGACGTCGGAAGATTCAGGTAGACTTGATGTGGCTACGTATGGACCTGCCTCGAAAATTTACCCACCTGAAGTTCAGCAGTTCGCCTCTGAAAATGGATGGTTCGAAGACGATCCTTTTGGGAAGGTAACTTTTCAGGGGCGAACTGTTCAACTTCGGAGGTGTATACAGTAAAAATCTTACCTTCCCCAATTGATTCAATTTGTGTTTTTTGATTGACCCCCGATCGTGGGAGGTCAATAAAAGCCTTCTTTGCCAAGATGGCATACTGAATTTTTTCTCCCCATAGGATCCATGTATGGGAAAATTTTCCTACATTTACCATAAAAAATCAACCAAATGCAGATAGATATACCATATATGGATTCTATGGGTATGTATATTTATGTATATCTCCATATGTTTTTTTTTATTTGGGAAAAATATGAAAAAACCATTTAAGCATCGCCTCTTTGATGCGAAATGGTAGGTTTTTTGTGAGAAGTCAAGATGACGTTAAGCATACCAGAAATTGATCAATCTCAAAGGTAAAATAAGCAATTGAACTCAGCAGATATGGGGATTTCCCAAAATGATGGTACCCAACAACCATAGGTTTTCCCTTGAGAATACCAGAAATTGATCATTGCTTTTGAGATGGCTCGAGGTAAATTAAGATAAACACTTCAACTCAACAGATATATATATATATAAATATATATATATTCTTTGGGATTCCTCCCCCCCCCCCCCGCTTGCAGTGGGAAGTAAAGAGTTCAACAAAAAGAGTTCAACAAGGATCCCAGATCCTAAAAGTACTCCATGATCCTAACGGTGACTATTATTAGCTGAAAGTGGGGAGCATCCCATTCTATACTGAACTATTTGTAATCACCCTGGGTATCAAAGGAATCATATCCCAAACAACCCATGATAAACTGGTATATTTCCCTCCATTATACCATCAAAAATCAACCAAAAACTGCAGGTAAATCTACAAATTCCCGTGGATCCTATGTTGGTGGGTACTTGGAGACAAAAATCCCATCCTCCTGGGCAGGTAGCGGTCGGACGTCGCAGTCCGAATCATCACGATCAAGTCCGAGCTTGGATATGGCAGAAAAGTCGGGGTCCCGATGCCCAAGTAATCACGACATGACCTACACCCCCCGAGTCAACTAACATATGGATACCCAAAATACATAGCCATAGTTTTAAGCCGGAGGTACATTAAAAAAAAAACACATCATTTTTTGGGTATCCATGTTAGTTTTCTGGGGAGAACCCGGGGTGATGAATCGTTTGGTTTACCTTGAGAAGGTTCAAACACCTCCAATTTTTGGAGGTTCCAATGATTCTTAGGGTAGTTTGTTTAGTCTTTTTTTGAGATAAGATATATTTTTCCATGATTTTTCCGTGTGTTTCCCTGTTTATCAGGGATGAAATAGGCCATTGCAAGCTGGTTAAATTGTTGTTTTTTTTGAGGCTGGTGCTTAAAGAGCCATGTGCGGCTGGTTTTTGAAGCAGATTGGAAACATAGAGACAGGTGGAAACGTTGCTCTTGATATGGAGATTCAACCTGTGATTCACACTTTAGCGAAACAAAGCATTTGCATTGCTGGAATGCATAGCTGGAACATGCTTTGTTTTGAAGATTTATTAAACCTATTGAAGATGGTGGATTTCCATGGCTATTAGATCTATTTAGTTAGCTTAGCGGAGGGTATGAACATAGTTATGTACTTGCCAAAACTCCTGAAACAAATACGTGGTTTTCTGAGGATTAAAGCCTAGCTGGTGCCTTTGCATCTGACAATCTTTGCGAAAGCTGAAGGTTTTCCAATCATGTTGGTGGTTACGTGGGGAACGCTGTGTGTCTCCAAATGCTGGAAAGTTGTCCCTGTAAAACAACTCGGCAGTTTCAAGAAATCGAGGTCAGACGTCGAAGACGTGGATGACTGCAGTTTCTCAATAGAAGGTGCGTGGTGGGGTCGAACAAAAACATCAATCGAAATGTGGACGATTTTTTGGGGGTTTGTGGCCAAATAAACAAATTCTCGATGTTGAGAGATTTGTTCTGAAAAACATGAGGGCTCAAGAAGTATAGCAACACACTGGTTTCAGTACAATAGCTTTTCCTTTTCATAGCTGGATGTATGAAACACAAGATGATGGTTCCATACCCTTGCTTTTCGTTTACTCATGTATGTTTATGTATATGGTTCATCTTGTAGCACTGGTCGCAAGTTCATCAAATTTGATCTTGTATCGCACCACCCTGATTTCTTTCAATAATTCTACAAAGCACCAACCAACAAGCACCAAGCACGGTACTTGCAGATGACTCCAACTCAGCAGCAGCTCCCTTTGAGGTATACCAGATTTAGAGTTGACCCGTGCCTCTCCCATTCCACCAGTTGGGCACCTCAGACTCGTTTCGACGGTGGAGAACAACGACTACCTACCGTTCCTTCCGAAAAATTGTGGAAGGTTGAAACATATGGGATCCCTGAAAATGATAGTTGTTTTTCCATTTTACGGCTTCTAAAACTGGTGATGTTTTTTGTGTGTTCATCTCATGTTGGACTGCATTTTTTTGGTTTAGATTAAGAACGTTAAGAAGTTGACCTTTGAAACTTTTTGATATTAGACACATTTTCTACCAGCCTATTCAAAAACACAGAGGTAGTGTTGAAGATTATTTCAAGAAATGTCTACAGCTTTTTTTGGGTGTTTCGCTAATTATAGAAACACCCGCTGCAGTTAAAAACCGGGCATTCGACAATGAGGATTTTTTCTATACTTGTGTCGGTGACCGGTGACCATAACTTTCCCTGCCATTGGATCGAAGTGACACAGGAATCAAAAAAGGAGCTTCCATGGTTTTCTACATAAGAAATCTATCCCCTGGAAGTTTAACATAGCCCCTGAAAATAAATATACCATCCTAAAAGGAAAGTAGTCTTCCAACCATCATTTTTCAGGGGCTATGTTAAACTTCGGGAAGGTAGCAGATTGTTTTTTTTGTCAGAAGGACTTGTGGTTTTTTTTCCAAGAAGAAGCTTCTCAAATCTGAAGTGTTTTTTACCACCAGTGTTTTCCAGTAGGAGCTGTTGTTTTTTTTACAATATTTTTGGACAATGAATAACTAGGTGGTGGCAACTCAAATATTGTTTATTTTCACCCCGAAACTTGGGGAAGATTTCCAATTTGACCAATATTTTTCAGATGGGGTTGAAACCACCAACTAGATAACAATGTGTGTGATGGAATTGGTGCAGTTTGGCAATGAATGTATCGTGTATATACATGTTGTGCTTAATCATCCCAACTTAGCAGAAATTGTGCGAAGCAAAACACAGTTTCCATCCCAACTGGAAGTATAGTTTTGTTGTCCCGCATTTTGGAATATCGCGAATTTGAATCTCATCCAATGACCTCTAATTATATTATATATACCCCTTTTTCCTCAATGTAAATTCCAGATGTCTCCACACAGAAAGATTTGAAAGTGATTGATTGGATGTGACAATGGGGCGTCACTGGCATCAGGGTAGATCCCAAAATCAGTCCAAAATCATAGCCATGCTCCACTCTAAACTTCCGATGTTTGGAGGGTTTGTTTACGACCTAAATGATGTGATTTTTGTTCCTCTCGAGATTCATGAATCTATATGGGTTAAAGTCGGAGTTTGATGACTCAAAACGTGGAATCCACTCGAAATGCTTCACCAATGCGCTTGTGGATGATGTCAATTCTGCTTGGGATTTCTTCCCAGTTGAAATTTTGTCACTAAATCGTCAAACATTACGGCACCTTCAATTTGACACTAATGTGTTGTTTATAAAGAAGTCGTGCAAAAGTTAGAGGTTTTTGTTGTTTCAAAACATGCCCAACCCTCAAACATAGAACATCACACTTGAATTTTTGCCCAGCTTGGAAGACTTAATTTTCAGGCTGCCGCTTCCCTAGTGAATTGTGAGATTCCTTTTTGCAAAACTAAAACTTCAAAAACAACTAGGATGAGCCCAATGGCTACATTGTGCCAAGCGTACCGGTGGCCGGGATGCCGAACATTTTTTGTTGCTACTGGGAGTTTTGTTTTGAGTGAAAAGGTGTGTGAGAAGCCTAAAGGCAAAGAATCCAAAAAACATATTCCATACCATCCATGTATGGTATATTTACCTACATTTACTATACAAATCAACCAAATGTAGGTAAATACCATACATGGATGCTATGGGTATTCCATTAAGATGGTCTCCGTGGTCTCCCTGATTTGATTTGGTTTTGTATTTTTGTTGATGAGATGCGTATGAATTTCAGAGGTCCCACACCTTCAAAAAGACTATAAAAGAGTGAAAGGAACGCTGAGGATATTCTTAGATTTATCAATAGTTGCAATATGTTTTTCACATAGTTATAGTTCTTTATATGTGTTTTTTTGATTTACATTTATATGTATATATATGTAAATGTGATGCATCTAGTGCATATGAATATATGTGTGTGTGACATCCACAGATATATATATATTTACGTATGATATACATATATAATATTTGATTTGTATGTCTGTGTATATATTTGATATATATATATATATATTTGATATATTTATATTTATATATGATATATATATATATCATATATATTTGATACGTATATAGATATGTGATATGTATATATATATACATATGTATACCACTTGTAGTAAAGATATTCTATGTGAAATTTCTGGCACCCACAAAAAGAATCCAATTTGCAACTTTCCTGCTTTCGGCGGTCCTTTGGGTTGATCTGTGAATGATGACCCAGTGGAATGATGATATGCCTTGGGGGTACCCCCCACCCACGATGCCAGTGAAAGAATAATCTCTTCATTTTACTATAAACCTTCACAAACTCCACTGTTAGTGGGCCGTTGATACCCCAAATGATATTTCTTTTCAAGATATTGTAAATGTTCCAATCATTCCAACAAAAACCCTCAGGAAATGTACAGCGTGTCATTTTGCGGGAATTTATTTTTGGGCCTTTCATTTTCAACCCAACATTGGGTGAAGGTCTTTTTTTTTGTCACTTCTAGGTGAATTTTGATGTGACGTGTTTTTTGTTTGGGCTTCCCTGCACCAAAAAAACGAACCATGACCCTTGGCAGCGAACCAAAAAAAACACGTGAAAAAAAACAAAATGCAAATCTAGGTGGTGGTTTCAGCTTTGTTTTTGTTCCCATAAACATGGGGAGATGATCCAATTTGAATTGCGCATATTTATCAAGTGGGTTGGTGGGTTCAACCACCAACTCGTTTTATTTTTGGATTCCCTAAGTTTTGGGGGAAGATTCCTATGAATTTCACGGCATATCCTCCTCCCCCAACCATCCCCCAGCCTATTCGAGGGGCACCTTAAGCCTTGACTCTTTGAGGCACCGGCACCAGAGGAAAGTAGCCGAGGTAGCTTACAACTTCCCAAGGTGCGGTCCGTGGGGTGGTTCAAGATGGAAAACCAGGCAGCCCAAAGAATGGTGACCCGGTGCGTCTTTTTTTCGGAGATTGGGCGTTGAGAGTTGAGATTATGTATGTATAGTATATATAAATAATACTAACATGAAAAGGCGATTGTATATAATTATATTTAGTATACATTCATTAAATTTTTTAAGAACTGTTGGTGAGCCAAATGGATGAATCAAACCCGGGTTCATCCAAAAGAACCAGCCACATCTTGGAGAACAGTGAGACACGTCACCCAGCCGTGTGCCAGGCGAGTAAAAGCCATGTGCCTGCAAGGGCCTGGGGATCCACATTGACGACAGCTACCTTGGACTTATCCAAGGAGGTTGACTGACTGCATATCGATCCAGGGTTTTTTGGGCATTTTGTTGCAGAAAAATTGGTAGTTGTTTTTTTTCAGGTGTGACACCTATAGGACGAAATAGTATTTGGGAATTGATTGGGAACAAGTCTTTGCTAAGAAAAAAACAGGCTCACGTCTATAATTTGGTTGATTTGAAATGATACACAGCGGTTGTCACAGGATTACTATCGAGTATTTGATAGTGTCGATGAAACCTTTCAAAAGCACGCCATGCAGCCACACATGAGTTGGAAACCTTCAATATCCACTGCCACAATGCTTTGGGCGCGACCTAAGAAATATGTATTTACACTATACTTTTAAGTATAGAAACAAGTTTCAATTCGGATGTTTTATTTGGAAACATTGCATCTAAAGAAACCCAGCTGCAACCTTTCTTGCAAGATGGAAGACCTTTGCCATGCCAATTTGAATCTCCGGTGGCAGGATTCCCCAGTGGGGTCGCCATTGAAGGCCAGAAGGACTGACACCACTTTGGTACCCTTGCTCCATAGAGCACTGACTGACTGGAAAATATCTTGTCATCATCCAGGGCTGGCCATGTCCCTTTTCTGAGGGGTTTGAAATTTTAAAACATCACCCATTTACGGCCCTAAAACGATGATTATCCACCAAGTTTTCTGTGATATTTAAGGGGGGACATGAGAAATGTTCATCGCAAACCTTCAACATCATGTTACTGTTGATGTTTTACTTTTTCCCAACTTCTCACACTTGTCATTTTTTTCCAGGCATTTATTTTGTTGCTTGTCCCAACATCAGTTTTTCCAACCGTAGGACCTACCGCCGCAATCAGAGTATGCCTGCAAGTGCGGGAGGTCATGGAGGCCAGGCCCCGAGGCTGAGGCCCTATTGGTTGACTTCGACTTCCCCGATCTCCTAACGACCGGGTCCCCGCTGGTTCACATGATTTTTTTGGTTTCACCGGTGTTTAACATCGATCATTTTTTGACAAATCCGCCTCCTATGACCTTGGGGTGTAAGGGGTTATTAAGGGATTATGGTGTTTTTTCTCTTGAGGTCTTATTTCTTTGGAGGGGGTACCCTTAGATTCTTATGAAAAAGTGAAGTAAAAAATAGTTCACCAAATGATTATATATGATTTGGAATCCTCAAACATGGATGCGTGGAATGTTAACAAAGTATGATCCAAAGTTGTTACATTTTCAGGCGTTACATCTTCTTAGGTAAAAAGCCTGAAGATGTGATGTAGATTGAGGCATATATATATATATATTATATATATATATATATTTAGATACCAAGATCCTCCGTTTGGGCGTCAAATTTCAGCCCCTAGGCCGGTCTGTTTTGGTGGTTAAGCGGCTCAAATTTCAGACCCTTGGAGGATCGAGGTATATATCTTTAAAGTTGGCCCATGTCGTTGTATCAAAAAAGATGTCATGCAAGTTTTGTTTGTATCTTACTGAACACGAGCTGCGTGGCAGTGCCCTTCTTTTCCAAGACAACAATCAACCGTTACATCGGTCTTTTCTCATTTTCCTGTGTGAGTTTTAAGCGGATTTATATCAAAGCTGTTGTATCATGTCATGTTTATACTACGGTGAGCGATGAACACAGCCAGGGATGATGTATTTGCATGTATTTGCCCAACAACACAGAAGCGTCAGTTGAAGTGCCACATCTTCAAGAAACCTGACACACTAAAGATGGTTGAAACCGCTGGGTTTGCTTAGGCGGACCTTTGTGGTATATCTATATTTTTTTGGGTTTGACATTAGTTGGTAGTAGACTTCTTGACCAAATGGGGACACCAAGATACATGAAAATCTTTATGTATTTAGGGAGTCATCAAACATCTTGACGTCAAATACGTTACTAGTTTGACTCGAGTCGACCTAAGTACCTGTACCCAGACTGGACCTCACACACATCAGCATCATAGGAGAAGCATCAATATTTTCTTGTTGGCAATTCAACGGATGAAATCAAACATAAGAGACTTGATGACAGTTGGGCACAAGTTTCAACATGTCCCAGCATCTCCCAATATAAATTTCGTAATACGTGACTTGAATGTCAATCAACTTATCAGAGATAACTTGCCCCAGATACCTTTTTCGGTATAGGCTATTTTGCGGGGCTATGTTTGTCCCCCAAATCTACCAGTTTTGGCCCCCAACCAGTTATGGGACCCCCTATAAGAAAAAGGGTTAGGTATTTCCCAGGGAAACCCATTTATTTTTCGACCATTTATCAAAAAAGGGATCCATATAACTCAATTTTTGTTTTTTTTTGGGTAGGGACATCACCTTGTACAACCTTGACATGTCTTAGCTTGGATCAAATAACTTGGGGATGCTTGGTCCACTTCGAAACAGGTGGCACATCAGCGGTGACGGGACCAGTCCCACCACCTGCAGCTGATGTTGTTCCCAGGTCTTCCGGTTCTTTTTGTGGGGGGAAGCGACTTCGAAGTTGGGGCTGTTTTTTTCATCAAAAAAGTTCAAGTGATCTAATGGTTACTTTAAGGTCCGAACAGATTGCACAGATACCATAAGGTAGGTTAGTAATGGGTCCCTTATAATAAACCAATATGTAGGGACTGTGCCATCTACTTTTCAATTACTAGTTTCTGTAATTGATGGTTCCGGGCCCGGTGGTTTGAGATTCTTCCTCGGGGCAACCCCCCAAGCAATTGCCTCCCTTTTCGGGGAGGCTTTGTCGGAATCCAAAGCACCGGGCCCCCAACCACCCATTTTTGTGAGGAAACCATCCTTCCTGGTGACTGACATCCCAACTTTTGGCTGTCAAATGTCAAGATTGTCGTAAAAATTAGTTGGGTTTTGACCCCAAGATCCGCAATGGGGTGGAAGATTCCCAAAATAGGTGAAGGAATTTGATATCTAATTAATTGGCTCATTAGTTAAGCCTCAATTGTGCAAGTTGTATTAATTGTTTTCAGGTAAAGTCATTCGTTGAGTCCTAAAAGAATCCCAACGGTGAACCCCAGCAAATCAACAGAGGTTTATGAACATCACTCGTGAGGTTCCCTTGACTTTTTTAAAGCACTAGATGTTGAAATTCACAAAGCACCGGTTTACCAATTAGCTGAGAAGATTTTTTTTGTTTCAAAGGTTGGACCACATCAAACGGTTGGGTTGGAGAACCAAATCGTCCCTGGCCCACCCTTTGGTATTTTTTGAACCCCGCATGTAAGGGAGAAGTCTTCCCAGCCAAACGGTGGGAGAGGGATATCAAGGTTTTAGAGGTGCGGCATCCCCAGGCAACCTTTTTGATGGTACCCTGTAACACAAGTTCCATTTTTCTGAAAGGCACAACCTTTCAGCAGACATGTTATTTCAGGGAGTGTACAACAAACATATGTGAAGAAATGACTATCTATGCCTAGGAAACATGTTTGTAAAATGCCTAGGCCTAGGGTCTAGAGAACTTAAAACCACACCAGGTGGTTTTAGAACGTGATGGCATCATGGAAAAAAAAGGCATGTTGTCATTTACATTGGATGTTAATATATGTTAATGAATCATCTTTGGAAGTAGGAAGCCAGTAAGGAAATGAATCAGATGGCATTTGAGACGGTGACCTGTTGGGTTTTCATTGAGTTTGAGTCGGTCACCTTCTAGAGGGTTTCCCCATTGGGCTGGGC
Organism: Breviolum minutum Mf 1.05b.01; assembly: GCA_000507305.1. Classification (NCBI taxonomy): domain Eukaryota; class Dinophyceae; order Suessiales; family Symbiodiniaceae; genus Breviolum; species Breviolum minutum. The sequence goes on from DF239866.1 coordinate 65,591, forward strand.
TATCAATGTCAAGCAATTGAAAAAAGGGTCCCTTGTTTTTTAGGTTTTATTTTGGGGGGGATTGTACTAATTACACAGTTGTTCATGGCGAGGATCCCTTTTAACCAACCAGTATCATGGAAAGTAAAACTGGGTGGTGGTTTTAAATATGTTTTATTTTCACCCCTTATTTCCAGTTTGACTAATATTTTTTCAGATGGGTTGGTTCAAAGCACCAACCAGAAAAGGTTTTGATGTTTTTTTCGGATGTGTTTCTCGTGGCTCAGCCGTGATTTTTTTGCAAAGTTTGACAACTTCTGGAGGAACCCCACTGGACCTGGAATCCTGGAATTTGAAAAGTTCAAAAGAAATAAAGAAACATCCTAACACCTTAGACTTATCCCCTGAGTCATATCAACAAATTACATCCCCCCGAAAAAACTTACGGCTGGAACCCAACAATTTGCTGGTTTGTGGATAGATGTTTCTCCTTTTAACCAGGCAGTTTCTTTTAGGTCTAGGTCACAGCAAAATCCAAACTCCACCTCCACCTGATACCTGATACTGGAAGGAGTATCAAGAGCCTGGAGGGCCAAAAGATTTATGACATTTACTACTGGGAGGAGGTGCAACTTGGAAGGGGCCGGGCGTTTGGATATAGTATTGACATGTCTTCACAAAAATATTGAAACCCCGAGACAGCCTTAACCAAACATATATGATCATATATATGTTGTGATTAAGGTATTAAGGGCTCGGACTCCAAGTTGTTGTTTGAAGTTGCAGTAGGTCATTTTTCAAGCAAGGCCTGCATCATGTAAAATATCAACTCCGAGCTGATGGAAATCAATGGCTTGTATTTCGATACGCTATGGCTAATCAGTTGCACGAAGCATTTCCATTAGTCGGAGTACCGGTGGACTTTATATATTGGGTGCCTACCCTCCTAGTAACACTGGCAAGTGAAGGTTTAGGTTGGGATAGTGAAGGTTTAGGTTGGGATAGTGAAGGTTTAGGTTGGGATAGTGAAGGTTTAGGTTGGGATCCCCTATACTAATCCTGGTGGTGACTGCTACTGAGTGGGAGAGCCTCGCGGATTCTATAACATTGTTTCTGAGTGTTTGTTGCAAGCAATGACGTTTTTTAGTTGTTCCATTTGTTTGTTTATAATATACGTTTCTGAAAAACTTATGTGTAATGTTTTAATTTATGTGCTTGCGGATGATACAATGTCAGAAAGATCAAGCGAGCATACATTATAAATGAAATCTGCAGAATATGTGTGTTTATATATGTTTTATTTATGTATTTACTATGTTGCATATTCTTGCCGGAAACAGATGAAGTTATCCATGTAGCGCGTGGAAGATATGAGTCATTGCCATTTATATATATGTATTTATATATACATATGATGCCCATCAAACCAAAAACATATACTTCATATAATCTTCATATATTCATAATCATATTTATATATATATAGTACTTGCACGTAAAAAACCTAGAGGAACATGCTCCATAGCCAGCCATGTAATAACTGAAGTTGTGTTTCTTTTGGAATTTAATGCAAGCACTTCATCACTGCTTCAGCTTTAAATGGCCAAATCAACCAAACCCCCTCCCAACATACCCCCAACATCGGAAATAATGCCCTATGATCAGGGCTTCATGAAAACCCATTGGCTTCCCTCAATAAGGCCGACTATTAAAACCACGACAGGCGATTCAGGAGGATGGCGACGGCGGCAAGGTCGTGGTGTGCCGCAAGAAGACGGAGGCCATGACGGGATCGGATCCACCCCGAGAGGTGGATGGGATCCTTTAACTGGGTGGTGGTTTTTCCCACATATTTGTTGGAATTTTCACCCCGCAACATTCCTTTGGGGAAGATGATGGTCCCCAAGCCATTTTGACGAGCCCGCCTATTTTTTCAGATGGGTTTGTTGGTGAAAAACCACCAAGCAGTTTAAGAGGGACACATATATTTCGTGAATAAATGGTGAGGTTGTTCAACATGGGATTTTGACGAAAACATATCGGGGATGGCGGTGGGAGCGCTGTGGTTTCCTTGCGTTTCACTGCAGTTGGTGAGGGGGTTAGTCACGCCTGGACCCCTTGATTCACTAGATTTAGATCTTTTTAAAGTTTGAAAGGTACATACTGTACAATTCATATTGTTCCTTTTCATAGACTGTAAATACATAGGCTTATTTGTCGCTTGTTCTCAGTAGTTTTGTTTGACATAGGCTTTCGTTCCTGGTCATTTGTCAAAGTCACTTTGGCAGAGTTGTGTGGACATCAAACATTACCATTTTTGTCAAGTGAGCAAAAAGGGCCCCTTGGTTGTTTAGGGTATGTAGGGGATGCGACACTACCCAGAAATGTGGGGATTCTAATGAACCATTGTATATAAGGATCCCTTTTAAACAGCCATCAATGGAGAATTTCTGTTTGCTGGACTCGCACAATCTAACGCATTGAATACACTTGCAATCCAGGCTGTCTTGAACGTTTTTGAGATATTAATTAGTTTAAAAGAAGGTGCAAGTTTAGGTATCCATGTTGAAAACAAATAGGGTACACCACTGAAAACTAACATGTCCCCCCAAAAATGGACTATTTTAGTAGGGAATACATCTTCCCACCATTGACTTTCAAGGGACAGCCGTTCGTTTTTCGGGGGTGTATTAGCATCGATATTTTGTCCCCAACCACCCACGCAACGCAACGTCCCCAAGTCCAGGCGAACGGCGGAGAGTTCGACAAAATCATGAAGATCAAATCAAAAGTGAAGCTTCAGTCACTCAGCTGATAGGATGCCCTGAGGGGTCAGAGAGTATGCCTTGTTTTGATGAAATACTCAGCAAGATTTCATGAAATACGGGTGTTTTGCTGACAGCACCAGAGATTGTTGAGATCGGTTTTTTCCCCCCAAATTTGTTACTGTTACAACACACATCCAACTGTCAACTTTCCTAGCTGGACTCTTCTTTCAAGAAGCATGGGACTTTGGATGGGATACTGCAAAGTGCCTTCTGAGTGCTTCCTCTAGCTTTACGTGTGCGATCAATAAATCATGCATTGGAAGGATGAAAATGGATGAAAAGCCATGCAGATGTACCACAAGCTTTTCTTCATATGACCTTTTTTAATGAACCGTGCAGGCATTGTGATTATTCTGTTCCAAAAAACGTGTTCCCAGGTTTACCTGGCCCATGTCCAACCCATGTGATCAGATTTTTCGTCCCGTAAAACCCACCACGCCTCTGAGGAAAGAAGGCTTTGCGGAGCATTATCGCAAGGCCTTTTCGACGTTGGGACGCGTTGGGTTTGGATGGGCAAAAGGATGCAAAAAAGGAGCTAACTTCACCTTGGATGAGGTTTTTTTTTTTTGTTTGGATGCTGCATGGCTCAACGAAGGTCCTTGTCCGGGCGGTCGCCCTTCTGTCAGCTACAATAGGGGAAATAGAAAAACAAAGGCTTGATTTATTTTTTGGATTTGATCCACTTTCTCAAAAAAACTAAGACTCTAAGATTGCACCTGAAGAAAAATTGCTTGGAAGGATCCTCCTGGAACCTGTTGTGGGGGTGCGAACTTGCTGGTAGTTTTAGGGCGAGTGGGTAGGTTTTGGGCCGAATCTTTGGAGGAATGCCTTGGGACTTCTGAGAAGCTTCTCAAATGATGAATCTTGATTTCCATCTTCCAACTGTTACCCTCCAGGGAGGTAACATATCCCCTTCAAAGGTAGCTAGGAAGATGATGGTTCCCATATTATGTTCTCCTTACCAGTTGGTGGGATATGTTAGTTCCCAGGAGGGTAAGTTGGTGATTTCAATGACTTGTTATTTTTTTTACCTCGAACCTTGGGGAGTTTTTTTCCAATTTGACGAGCATATTTTTCAAATGGGTTGATTCAACCACCAACTAGGTTACCAATGACTATTAGGAACTTGGGCTTGAAAAAGATATGACCCCATGATTTTAAAGGGACAAGTATTATTGTATCACTTGACTGTAATTAAAAACCTGCAATTTCCTCAATTTGACTGTATATTATATTATATTAATGTGAATTTAAGGGTCCCCGGAAAAACGTCCATTAAGGCCTCATTTCTTGGGGAGGGGGGGTTGAAATTGGTACCCGGTACCCTCAGAGAGTCCCACAAGATGTATGCCCTATCAGTTTTTTTTTGGAGAATTGCATGTAAAAAATCAACAGGACAATTGCAATCATAGCGTCACATGATTTCTGAAAAAAGCCGGGAATTTCCTACATTTTGGCCCTACATTCACTCATATGAACCCATACACCCCCGAAAGTTTTTCACAGTTCGCCACCTGAAAAATGGATGGTTGGGAAGACTAGACAAAATTCTCTCCTTTTGGAGCCTGGGGCAAGTTTTTCAGAGGCAAACAGTTCAACTTCGAGCTAGAAATCCCCATTTTTCAATAGGATATACATCTTGATTCATGGTGGGATTTTTCCATTGCCAGCCATGTTAGTTGGATTCTGGGTGTGATCATATTAGGTCTAACTATGAAAGTATTCTCATTGACATCTATGACCCCCCCCATCAAAATAAGCATGTCACCTGAAAAGGGGACCATTTCAAACGGAAAATGCATCTTCGAACAACCAATGATTTTCAGGGGATATGTGAGTTTTTTTGGGGGAGTACCCTGTGGTAAACTAACATGGCAATGGAAATGGACCTGTTGAAGATGTATTCCGTATTGAACATGGAGATTTCTACCGTCCTGGGAACGATCACGTATCTCATCAAAAGTAACTCTTGAGTCGATGATTTTCCGAACTTCCCGAGCTTTGATGATATGGACTCCTTCCGAATGGAGGGTAGCTATACCTACACATCCACATGTTCCCCTGCCAAATGGCCGTTTCATGGCTTCAAAAAATCGGGGTCACTACCCCCCCTTGAAAACCAACATGGATACCCAAAATGAATCAAAATGTTTTTTTTTGGAAAAGGTAACTTACCTTTTACACTAATGACAAAGTCTTGGTATCAATTCGTGTTAGATTTCTGGGGTTACTAACCGACCACTTCAGAAACCTTGGGTGGGGTTTCTAAAAAAAACTAGGTGGTGGTTTCAAATATGTTTTATTTTCATCCCGAAAATTGGGGAAGATGTTCAATTTGACGAGCATATTTCTCAAATGGGTTGGTTCAACCACCAACCTGAAAATGACATCCCACCTTTCCCATCGCACAGCACCCGTCACCTTTGAAGGTCTTGCTAAAGATGTTATCGCTCCCACCGCATCCCGGGGTCATGCCAGTGGAGGAGGCCGTGGTGTTTCAGTGAGGTCTTTCTTTGTGTGTGTCAACAACCTGGGCATTTTTTTTCAAGATGTTGGAAAATAAGCTAATAAGTTGTGGCAAAATGTTGGGTGATGATATTTCATATCTTTTGTTGTTTTGTATGTTAAAAAAGTGTTTCTTCCAACTAGGTATAGTAGTTGAATCATGTGGTGTTTTTCTTTGATATAGGATTTGTTTGCAAGAAATCTGTCATGGGCCTTGGCCTTGGCCACCAGGCATTGGAGGACGATGCCTTCTACTACGTTCCTTTGGTATGTCGGACAGGTATGTCCTAAGCGGTTGGACCGGGCTGGGGCGAAGATGATTTAACTTGTTAAGCGGATTGCTTAAGATATTGGTAGCGAAGAGAGTATTTAAGGGTTTAATCGGTTTAATGGTTTCATGCTTCTCATGTATTTGGTTCATTTGGTTATTTCTCAACTTGTTAATGCCTGACCCATATGCTCAGTAGCACCATGTTTTGTGCCACACTTCATGCATTCATAACTAGCTGCTGATTGGAAGGGAGCAAAAATCATTTTTTGGCGGGTTTTAGACCAGCAATCCCCATAGGGTCATAGCGATTTGGAACTACCATCGGGTTTTGGAAGCTCATTTTAGATGGAGCACCTATTCATAACTGCTTACTCTTTCTGCCAAGCTCCACCAAAAAATGTTCTTGGTGTCAATATTTACATGAAAAGCAACGCTACACGATATAAGTGTTTTTTCTTACTAATGTTTTTTTATTATATAGTTTATATACATATTAAGATACGTAGACGTATTCAAATACAGACTGTTATATCTTTCAAAAAAATCAACACCTTCCAGCGAAATTGTCAGATAATCACTGCTCCACCTTCAATTTGTACCCCAAGGTGGTTACTCCTCGAGCTACTTCGAGTTTTTTCGATGGTTTGCTTCTGGAGTTTCACGATGGGGTTGTACCAGAAGGTGCACTGAGGACACGCCAGGTTTTTTCCGAGGGGCGAACGAGTGAACTAAAGAAGTGATGATTAGTTAAGTACCTGGTACCATGGGAACCCACAACCTTCACTTTTAGGGGTTATAACCCATATTTTGGGGGTGTAAAACTTTCATTTTTCATGGTTTTGGGGTCCAAGGGTACTAGATACAATATTTTTTTGATTTGAGAAGCAAACGAAAAAATAGACACTGACTGGAAATTGGAAGTTTCATGGAATTTTTTGCCATCATCATGTGCGAAAAAATCGATGATGGATGAGCTATATTTGCAAGTCGATGTTTTCTAGGAAAACAAATGACCATTTTTTGGACCTTTAAACAATGGTGAGCATGATATATATGTATATTTTGATATATTTTGCATGGGTTTCTCTTCACAAGGGATGCTGACTGTGGTGATTTAAAATCAATACATCATGGGTGCCTATTCTTGAAAATGATTCATGTTGTTTTAGTTTGCAAGTTACCAGTAGCCTTGTATAGCACCATAATGCATGTTATTTTAGTACCATTAAATCCACCCAAATGTTTGGGTACTTCCAAGATTATCTAGTGCCTCAAAACAAGCATTTTGATCATATAGATAATTTAATGATCAATTCAAGCTTTAAACAACCCAAAAAAAACAACAACTTTTCTTTTGGAATTTTTTAATCGGCTTCTGACCCAAAAAACCTCCGTTCCTTGGGACCTTAATTCCTGGTCCGGTCCAGCTAGGAGTTTGATGACGGACATGTTGGAGGCAGTGGATCATTTGCACAGCTACGGGGTGTTGCTCGGCCGATACGTTCGTGGCCATGCGAACGTTTGTTTTTTTTTCTCACCCCAACCTCCCCTCGGCAGTGCGAAAAAGAAAAAAAAACATGAGCCAGCCTTTTGTTTCCAATGTTTTCGGCTTGGAAAACTCTTCCTTCGACGTTTTTGTTGGAAGAATTCGGGTCCTAGTAAGAACATGGATTTAAAAAGTTGGCTGTCCTAGCTGTTCTTCTTGTATTTTCAGGCCTTTGGGCATTAGCGCAAAAATGGGAATGTCAGAAAGTCCCCTGCTTTTTTTGGTTGCCATCTGGGCGCCAAAATTTAAGATGTGGGGATCCAGGACGAGATGCTTAGAGGCTCAGACCTATGTTTAAACTATTAAATGATATAAAATTCATATTGACATTCTGGTTTTTCACCACAATCAATGACAAAGCTACCCTCCAGGACCAAACTAACATATCCCTCCAAAAAGACATGTTTGAAGATGTTTTTCCATTTCCCAAGGTGGGATATGTTAGTTCCCTGGAGAGTACTTAAGGCATCCAGGACATCCATTTTGCCCATTCCGGAGCAGAGGTTGCACAGAGATATCAAGCCAGACAACATGGTGCTGCAGGCGCGGTGGCGTTTTGTTTAGATACAGTAGCGTTTTTTTTTAGACTGGTTTATCGGTGCTAGGTAAGGAACGGGCTAAGAACTTTTGTTGAATATTAAGAAGCAACTAGATGTACAAGCAAAAAGTGTTGTGTAACCCTATTCCATGTATAGGTCGAAGGAACATGATAGGAGAGCCTGCGCATTTTGACACCTCGCTTGCGAGAAACCATTAACTCATGCCTCAGATTTGACATGACATATTTTTCAGCTGATCCAGCAGCTTGTACAGGTAAAGCTGAAATATTTAAATGGCCTTTTGAATGTCACCTTAGCCAGCTTGTTAAGGAAATATATCTTTGAGTTTTAACATTACACCTGAAACAATGCTTTGGAAAGGGAGCTTCTTTTCCAAACCTTTGAACTCTTTGCAGGTTTAGGGTCCATTCCAGTTACAGTACCTTTCTCTTTGTATCTAACCCGTTTTTCATCCATATGGTCCATATGTCTCTATTAAATATGCATATCTTCAACAGATCTCGCAGGGTTGGAGTGAAATAACTCATCCATGATTTCTTTCCAAAAACAGCATCTCAGACCACCGTGGATGAAGACACCGGGCGGAAAAGAAGGACATGGTGGTTGCTGCCACTCACTCCGCCTTGGAATGGATCTCTTACTGTAACAACTGTTGTTGGTGGAAAAAAAACATATTTTCGACTCGTATCACAAGTTGAAAATATGATGTTTTTTTTTTTGAACTTGCGAAATCTTATCAATAAGCAGATATAAGCAGGTTTGATTGGATTTTTTAGATGGGTGTATGATTTTCCTACACAACTTATGGTCCATACTGTATTTGATATTTACATACTAAGAATGTGATGGGAAGATTCTCCGCCTTTGGTCCAACCAGCTTTTTCGAAAAAAAAAACTCCCCTGTTTCAACAACTTTTTGCTGTTAGAAAAATAAGACGTTTTCCACTTTGGATGGGAAGACATGACCATCACGTCCAGAATTCAGGATGCTAACACATCGTATTTGACCATAGTAATCAAAACCACCTAATCACCTTCATGATTGTCAGTTGCAAGCAGTTGGCAAGGTTCCCGAGTTACCACTCGGTTCTTGGTATAGTCTAATGAACAGATCTTGTTGCCAACTGAGAAAGAACACCTACAAATGGCGGATGCTAAGATTGCTATCTTAGAGTTCTGGAGAGGTATTTAACCTTAATAAGTAGCATACATAACCACGGGTTGCGGTCTATACGCAAGAAAGGTTGCATGCAAATGTTGCTGACAACCTCCCTGTCCCTTGCGAAGGTTTTCTTGACGACCGGAGTCCCTTAAAAACTGATGTGACATGCTGCACGGAATGCATAGGGATGTGATGAAATGATGTGAAATGCCATGATAATTAGACTCCTCCTGAACCCAGAAGGATAAATGAACACACGTGAAAATGACAACAGAACAGGACGGCAATGCATGCAACCTGGATTTTCGATGATTTCTTTCATAGTAAGAAATGGGATGGGATGGGCATATGATCCTCCCAATGACTCGTTGCAACATGTTTCCCCTGCGACTGACTGTTAAACGCTTAAGCCTGTCGTCAAAGCCGCAAAGCACTCTTCCAACCATTGATTTTCAGGAACTTTTGCTGTTAGTTTCAAGGAAGCTACCACTGGTGAATCCGAAGATATGGTTAGTTGGTTTGATGATCCCTTTTTAACCTGCTGATCTTCAAAAACTGTTCAGACACTGAAACCTCAGAAAGATAATGAATGATAAGAGCTGTTGTAACCACCTGAGAATTTTCTCTGAATCAAGCCTGGATTTCCAGTGAAATTTTTGAGAATGGATATGTTTGTGTATTTTTGGAAGTGGCTTTACCACCAAGAAACCATTGGCTCAAACATTTGACAGGAGAGTGGTGCTCATAGACTTCGATCATGCAGATCCTGATTTTCACAATGCCGATGAGGAGGACAGATTTTTTCAAACAAAACACAGAGGTGACATTGGTTTCAAGTAGTTTCAAGCATTTTTTTCTTTTCAACCCTACCTGGGATCCAAGTTGACGCATACTTTTGCATCTGGGTTGGAACCACCAACTGTTCCACATCATGGCTAGTAAACCTGCCCTGGGAGAAATAAGGGTTTGAGTTTGATGAGGCATTGATTTTCCGGGAAACCAACGGTGAATTTATAAGGTCTTATTTCTAGAGAGGGCACATTTGGGGGGGGGGCATTTATTGAACGAAGTCCCTGGAAAAGGAGATTCCTTTTGGAAACCATCATTTTCAGGTTCCATATTTTCTGTGGGGTGTATACAATTTCACCACGTATCGGTTGCAAGTACTTCAAGCTATCTCCTTTGTTGGTGGCTTTGGTAGTGTCATGGTTTCTCTCATGGGTTTTTGGTGTGAGAAACTCAAGGGGCTCATGAAGCATCAATATATTTGTTGGGTTCATGCAATTGTTATCCTATGGTCTCATCATCCAATACATCCCACGGTATCGACAAAGGGATCATCTAAATAGATAACCGATTTTGTGAGGAATATGAGGAATCAAACTGATGTGGCAAAAAAAACATGTAAGAAAACCGCGGGGTCATTTTGCGGGAAATGGTATGGACACTTTCCTTGACAACGAATCGTGCATCAAAGTTTGGGTTAGGTTTTTTGTACTACAAAAAACTCTCCGGTTAAACTAACATAGATAGCATTTAACATGGAAAAACCTCGTCTTTCCCAATAAGTACCATCAATATTAGGTGGATGTCTCAGCTTGCTAGTATTAGTCTACATGGACAAATCCACGTATTCGGTGGATTTTCTAGCTTGCTATTTGTGACTTTAACGGGAGTTGTTTTTGTGATCCCTTTGTGTGGACTGGTGGACGATGGTCTCCGATTAGGAGCGTATCTATGGCACGCGACGTTTTAATGCTCCGGTGCCTTTTTTGTTCAAAAAAAAGGAGATGAGAAAAAATAGCTTTTTGGGCTGCCTTGTTTTTGGTTGCTATATGAAATGACTGGGGATGTTACAATTTAACAATTGATGATGATGTAATGATGTATCTGATTATCTTTATTTACATTGTTATACTCTTATATGGATGCATACTATCATATATGTATATATATTTATATTGACAAGACAGTATGTATCTTTTTGTTCCTATTTTTGCATATGTTCCACTCATTATTTCGTTCTCAGTATTTTGTGGTCATACTACATCATAATATTTGCCTTAGATATTCCAGATGCTGATATTTCCCAGGTGATCTTCACGTGCAGATCGATTCAGAAAAAGATGTACTCTCCCTGAAACGTCATGAAATAATTCCATGGTTTTGGGAGGATGCGACTCATATTTTTTTGCGACGGTCCAAGCCAACAAAAAAAACAGTTGGTTTATGGGTAAACCATCCACAGTTTTTTTTTCGTTTCCATCAAGAGTAGTGTTTTGTGTTTGTTTTGCTTGTTGTTGTTGTTGTTGTTGTTGTTGTTGTTGTCGTTGTCGTTGTTGTTTTTATTTTATTTTGTTGTTGTTGTTGTTGTTGTCGTTGTTGTTTTGTTGGTTGTTGTTGTTGTTGTTGTTGTTGTTGTTGTTGTTGTTGTTGTTGTTGTTGTTGTTGTTGTTGTTGTTGTTTTTGTTGTTGTTCTTCGTCTTTCTTTGTTAAGTGAATTCTGGGAAAAATCCAGAAATTTATCCCAACAAGCATCACCTGGGAGGCCCGAAATCACCTGGAAGGCCCGAAATATCAGGGAACCAGAAATCCAACGTGAGTTCACCAGTTGAGGGAACGGTAGTTGAAATCCCATTATTTACAAGGTACATTCCAGATATTCCAAGTGGTTGGGACTGGGATTTCTGAACCATCAACAGTATTTCATTGCAAAAAAACAAAGACATGTCTTTTCACTGATCGCCCTTTGCTAAGGAATCATATCTTTGCAGCTTTTCCCGCCAGACAGATCTTTATAGCATTGGTCCGGGTGCCAACTTTTTTTTGAAGCATGACCTGGACGAGAGAAAATCTCCAATTGCACATGGCAGGTGCGCAACATCATTTTTTTAGATTTGGTTGCTGCTTCGTGGTACTGATTCACCATGAGAAAAAACACATGAAGAATGTGTGTTTTCTTTAAGGGCAGCTAGTTTGAACTATTGTTTTTGTAGTTGCTGTCACTACAAAAAGTGGGATTCACAATTAGGTAATGGTTCTCTACGCGCAAATGGCCACTACAAACCAAATGGTAACCGGTAAGCGACACATGACATTCATTTGTAAGATTTGTAAGTTTGTGTGATTACTTCAGTTTTTGTTATCCTGTCATCGCTTCTGCTCCTCATTTCAAGGAGCTTTTAACAAAAGGGCTGCATTTTGCTGAGGTGTGATATTTTACATGTTGATGACAGGGAAGTCCCTTGGCGTTTCAAAAAGAAGGGGGCCAAGAGAAGGGGGGCCCAATGGAAGGAACACCCCTTTGCTTTTCGTGTGTTACATGCACGGCCAACCTTCCCAAGATGCAATCATGTAAAATCCCGTGCTTATCACCCCCCTAGCACAAACATGCTGAAGATGGAGAATCCTATTGTCAGGGCTTATTGACATTTATTAACCATTGGTTTCCCTTAAGAAGGCCTTATTAGATCCTTATTGACCAGCCAGAATATTGGAAATCACACTTTTTAGGTTCTACGTGAAAAGAATCCTGGGAGTAGGAAGAATGTGATTATCCTGGTCCTGGTGGTCATTGGAATTTCGAATGTCCCAACATATAGCGGCCTATGCAAAGGCATGTTTTGTCCAACATGTTTCTGAATCATCAGGTAGAAAGTCCTTGAAAGACCTATGTTCCAATTTCATTTGCCCTGCCTGAAACTAACAGCTGGTGCAACTACAACCTGAAAACGGATGTAGTTGGAATACTTTCTGACGATTCCAAAATTGGGTTGGCAGTTTTTTTTTTAAGGTGCGGATGCTTAGTTCCAATTTAATTTAAGGATAACCACTCAAACCTCAAGGGAAAGGCCGATGTGTTTGTACTAAACGAACCTTCGTAGTTGAGGTTGAAGAATTCCGGCCAACCAGTTGAGGTTGATTGTTTATCCCACAATATATTGGGTTTGATACGAATCTCTGGTGGTTCTTTGTGATTTCTGAAGCATCAACAGTATCAACAGTATCACGTCTAAACAGTTTCCATTGAATCAGTGGAATGGAAGAATATCACTCCAAACAAAAAACAAACTTGAAGTATTTGAGTCTATTCAGTGTTCGCATTTCGTAAACGTCAACTTTGTACATGTAAATAATACTTTGTAAATCTTGGAAACCCCACTTGGATATTATAGAAATGAATGATCGACATTGACCTTACTTAGTAATACTGTATGTGTTTTTGTACCTTCCGATATCACTGCGTGTGTTCCGTCCCAAGTGCGAGACAACAAGAAACCACCATTCTTGAGACATGTATCAAATTCACCATTGACAATGTTGCACAAAACAGCATAATATACTTCCATGTTTTCGTATATTGATACGTTTATTAAAAAATGCCTGTTTTTTTTGTAAAATGTATGTATATCTGAAGAATTCTTCATTCACATCTTGACGTTTCAACATGCAATTTGTTTATCTTGACATCAGTTTCATCGGTTTCACCCGGACGTGTTTTTTTCTCCCAACAGACAGACAGTCTGTCAGATCAACATCTCCGAAGGATGCCTTACAGTGACGAGATCTTTGATGACATCAAACCGCCCGGTTCAAGGTGACAGACCCGACAAGGGAGTTGTTGATGATGACTCATTCAGGCAAAAATGCCAAGCTCTTTGTACTTTGGGGGGTTACATTTTTAGTAGGGAAAAACGGTTGAAATGTTCATGGTCCTTTGGCTAACGAAGATGCTGATGACGATGACGATGATGATGATGATGATGATGATGATGATGATGATGATGTTGATGTTGGTGTGCATTTGTTCCAGCATCTAGAACATTGATCTATATTTGATAGTGGTAGCTCCAACATATGCACTAAGCTTGTAAATTGAGATTTCAATAGGTAAAAGTAAAGGAGTCTGAGCCACAATAAGCAACACGGCAACATGGTAGGCCTTAGGATCACCCTTTCCTTGTTGTCGTTCTTGATTCTTAAAATCGGACGGTTCAGTTGGGTCCAATCCTTCCAACACCACGTGTTAACCGGCTGACTCTGAAGGATGGTGAGCCCACGTGCCCTCTTGAATGACACCTTTCAACGTGTGGGATCTCATTTTAAGCCATTGTTTGTATTGTTTATTTGCTTGGATCAGGCTTGCCAGTTGCAAAAAAATGCCATCTATAATTGATGACTCGGTTCGACTCTGGATGGGTTTTCAAACGAAGGATGTGATTGATTGAAAATTGATGGTGGTTTTTTAGAAGTGTGGAAATATGTTCTGGTGGATTTATGGATGTTGGTATTGGGGCATCCTAATACAAAATGGTTGGATTCATGAAATTCACATCCCTAAGAAAAGGCCTAAGGCGTCTCCCCCTTTTCCCGGACACCAAATTCATCAGCTTCCAAACCTCAATGCTTTTTGACACTAAAATTGGGCAAGGAAAAGTGACGACCCCTAAAATGGCCTCAACATTTGGATGAACATTTATCTACTCCCCCGAAATATAACATGGAACCTGAAAATGATGGTTTCCAAAAGGAATCACCTTTTCCAGGGACTTCTTTTCAGGTTCCATGTTAAATTTCAGGGGTGTATCTAGTTGGTGGTTTCAACTGTTTTTTTTAATTTTTGCCCCTGGGGAGATGATCCAATTTGACGAGCATATTTTTTCAAATGGGTTGGTTCAACCACCAACTAGTTATAGCTTAGTCAGATATATGTGGGAAGAAGGCGAGCTTTGTACGAGGGATGTGTATTGATGAATTGATGATAGACTATGATATGATAGATATGCGTAACCCAGGGCCCAGAAGGGGCATTCCATGACACACCTTTGTTTATATTATAGGCATTTAGCTCATGGTGATCGAAAGTCCCCTAAGGATCGGGTTGTGGGACCTCCAAATGGCCGAACTTCATGGCTTATCCTCCAAGTCGGTAACTTACCCCACTGGGTGAAAATTCCAAGTATACTGAGACCGACTGGATCTACCCCCCCCCCCACCCAGGATGCAATCGTCGCCACTAGGCTACACCCCTGAAGCTTAACATGGAACATGTCCTCATGGAGATTTGGTTCAGATCATTTTCCTTTCTTTTCATGGGTGATGGCTGTAGGTTCCAGCCGTTAATCTTCCAGGGTATACCCAGAAAAACCTCAAGCAAATCCGATCCACAATCCAACCACTAGGATTAAATCCACCATTTTTTGTAGGGAATTCCCAACTAGCTAAACCTTCATAATTGTAGGGAATCCCAAACATTTAGTTAGGGTATACTAGCGGCTACATCTTCTTTTCTGTCCATGGGAACCCGAGGTTTGAAAGATGCTGACATCGACTGGAACTGTGATCCTTGGCCTTTGCACCTCGGTCCGACGTGTAGGACGGAGAATCACAAGAATCACTAAACGTGTGCAGCAAAAGCCACAGCCTTTTTTAAGTATGCTTTTTGTATGGTTTTTGTTGTTGTTGTTGTTGTTGTTGTTGTTGTTGTTGTTGTTGTTGTTGTTGTTGTTGTTGTTGTTGTGTCCCTGGAGTGCTAAATTATATTTATATAAATAATTTATATCTCATTATCCCTATATATGGTGAGAAATTTCTAGACCTCCAAAGGCTGCAAAGGGTTTTGAATCGAATCGTGGGATTTTTTCCCAACATTGCACAATATTTCATTCGAAGTATTGCAGTTGGTCAAGGCGTCAAAAGTTGATATCCTGGTCCTAGTCTTGTTTGCTTTGTGTGGATTTGGGTTGCTTTGCACTGGTGGGTTATATGCGAGCCAAACTATTGGGTCTTGAATTCTTTTTTGTCATGTTCTTCCATGATTAATCAACCCTCACGCTATTTACTTGTGCATGTCCTATTTCACTACCAATTTCTTCACTTTTTTTGCATATCCCGAATTTCAAGCAGACCAGAAAATAGGAACCGGCTTGACATCTAATTTCACCAAAAAAAAATCCCACCACAACAAAACAAAAATTGGAAGCAACAAAAAAACTCCACCAAGACATAACTGCCAAACTGCCATTTTCCCCCACCCTACATCACCGGGCTTCCACCGGGGCCAATCCACCCCACAAAATTCCACCGGGCCCCACAGGCAGCCGTTGAGTATGGATTTGTGTCGGCAACTCTTAGCCTTCAATCCAGCCTTACGACCCACCAACGCACGCGTGGTCCGGAGACCTGAAGCTCGAGCCGGGAACGGCCCATGGGTCACATGGGACGAACGGTATATCTAGGACCTACCCTCCTGAAGTTAAATATGGAACCTGAAAATGATGGTACCCAAAAGGAATCTCCAAACTTCCAAGGGGGTATTTTTCAGGTTCCTAGGAAAAAGCTAAGGGGTGTACATGAACTTTTCGTTGATTTCGATTAGGGAAATGCATGGTAGATATACAATCGTCCCATGGATGGTATGGGTATTTTTCTTGGGGTTTTCCGTGAAAGATCATGTGGTTGGTGAAGATGATCCATGAAGATATATATGTTTTGTATTTTTATTCCTGAAATTATGGTCTTTGCACTTGTCGACGCTGAGGCGTTGAGCCATCGCTGGTTTTGGTGAAAAGGTCTACCACCTCGTCCCACGAACACGAGGCACGAGGTGGTGTGAACTGGCAGAAAAACACGGAAAATCCACCAGTACCCGTATAATCAAGTGTATGGTATTTGATACTTACACATTTAGTTTCTTTTTATTATAGGGGAAAATGTAGGTAAATTATACCAATTTTGTGTTTTTTTCGAGGAGTTTTGGGATGTTGTGGCTTGGCAGGGGGGCGTTGTAATCATGGGAGCGGAAAGGAAGGGAATTTGGTTGTCCAGCTGACCAGAAAGATACTCAAAAAATCTCATTGTTGGTAGTGAATTGTTGGCTTCGTTTGGCTGGAATAGCATTCAAATTCATGGCAGCTGTATATACGGAACTGCCAATACTTTGAGAATTCTTTTGGCTTGCAATTTCAGCACCATTTTTCCTGTGGACACATTTAGCAATTGTGATTTTAGGCAAAAAATAGTAGTCATCAAATGCATTGCCTCAGGGGATCCATGTTAATTATATGTTATATTCCCTACATTTTCCTAATGAAAAATCAACTAGATGTAGGTAAATATACAACTACATGGCGCCCATATAGGAGCACAATAACAGAGTTTTTTTTGTTTGAAAAAACACACGTTTTTTTGCAGGCATTTTTTGGGGATTTTTTTTTGGCACTTCAACCTCCACAATGACATACTTCAAGCTGATATAGACAATAATTTGTTGTCATACCCCTTATGCTCCAATGGGACCCTTCTGCAGTCGTGGTTTTGGCAGGTGGGTTTTTCACGGGTGTATAAAAACACCAGGTATTCACAGGTTCTTTGGAGCACAACATGGTAATTTCACTGACGTAAAAAAAGTGACCGATCGAGATATTCTAAACCCATAGGATCCATGTATGGTATATTTACCTACATTTACCATAAAAATCAACTAAATGTAGGTAAATATACCATACATGGATGGTATGGGAAATATTAATGGGGTGAAGTTCAGTATGGATTCCTTTGGATTCCCTCCTCTTTTTTGGCGTTTTGAAAAGCTTGGGACACCACATGGGTACCCACATTGCCGGCCAGGTTTTGAGGTTTTTTTGCTGCCAACTGCCGGCAGCGTTTAGATGTCCCCAATTTGCTGCGGCTGATGGGGTGTGAACCTTCGGAAAATGGAGACCCAAACTGCTCCCAGATTCGAAACCGGAGATACATGTTCCAAGGCCCATCTTTGTTGGTATTTATATTCGATTTCGGGGATTGAGATGATTCATGATGTAAGTGGATTGTGTTGAGACCCCTCTCTGAAGGGCAGGGGCAACCAGAAGTAACTAATTTCTGTGTTTACCTTTACTTTCCAGTCGCATCATGAATCATGTAATTATATGTGTCCAAAAATTCAAGAGATACTTTACAGTACACGTAGGATGATATTCGATGACGTCAGTGTTTGGACTATCATTTTGCTACCATTTTGGACATTCTCGGTCGATATGATCTACATATCTCTGAAATGGTTGACATCCCGCATGACTGCAGATGGAAGAAACTCCTTTGCGCACCTTTTTGTGGAAGAATTTGAGGAAAAATACAGCCTTCGCAGACTGTACAGTTTCTGTGAGCTTTCCGTTGCATCGAGGAATGAAAATTACAAACCTTGAGAAGAACCCTGGAATTTCATGGGGGTTTGCATAGAATCTACCCCTTAAACGTCATTGCATCCCTTGATTAGCTGCTTAATGGAATTGACATTCTGTTCAGGTTTTTCTCGGCTTTTTTGACGACAAAAATGCCGGGGAATTGCCAGGAGAAGCAAGGTTTACGAGGAAGAATTTTTGGATCAGCGACTGACTAGCAGTTTTAGCTGGCCAACTAGGTGAGATGAGGAACAACCGAACAACCGAACGGTTTTTTGATGCAACAAACACAGCATTGATTTCATTTGATTTCATGATTTTTCGCGATTGCAATATTGTTAACAAGTGTAGGTAGATTTATGTTTTGAAATACTCAAATTTGCACACATTATAGACAATTACTATCTCACTCAGTTTTGTATGTACACCCACAGAATTATTGTTGATGAACCATGGATATGGATGCTCAAGAATTGCCACATTTGTTCAAAGGAATCACCTTTTTGTAACCACACTTTCCAGTTATAAATCCAGTAGACATTTACCCCTATAAGTAGGGTTATGACCCCACTTACCCATTTATATGGCCATTTATAGGGGTTATAGTTGTAACTCCGTTTATAACTAGAAGGAGCCCACCTTTTAGTAACTTAGTATATTATTTGCCACATTTTTCAGTCTATACATTAATATGTGGGCAGACTTCATAGTTCACACCGCCGGTTTTTGTTGAAATTCACCCTCAAGATGCCCTTCCTTTAGGGAAGAGGAATTATAATAATTTACCACCAAAACACTTCTCCATCACCAGTGCCAACGGGGACCCCCTTTTTGCGCATCTCCAACCGGACGTGGTTTTTCCCATCCAACAGAATACTGTCCAAACCGGACGAACCGAACCCCTCCCGGAGGGTGGCCATTAGACTGTCGGAGACAGACGGCTTTTACCTGCGGGGAAATTTGTCCGGGGTTTGGTTGGTTGTTTCACCACCCTTGACACATTGACGAGAAATCAAGGGGTGACGCACAAAAATAGCACCACCGTTTCAACAGCATGTTGAACTTGGCTCCAACAAAAAGCCACCAGCAGTTTGTTTTGCAAGAGTTTTTGGCACGAAAGAAAACGACATGTCGCCGGTTTTTTTGGCATGAACAAAATCTAGAAGCTTACTACATCTGAACAGTTGTTGGACGTTGAATCTTGTGGCCCTTGTGGATTTTACCTGGTGTTCACAAAATCGTGCCAGCAATCGTTGGAAGGGAAGGATGAGAGCACTGCAACTCATGTGTCCTTAATGGTCTGCTCCACTCGAGACCCGAGACCCAAAACACCATGACAATGTGCGGCTGTGTTGAAATTTATTTCTTCCGCATCGGACTGGGACGCTTTTTAGGCAAGTTATATCTGCGAAAAATCATGGCCAATTTTGCATACTTTTTGCCTTATTATTCCTATATAGTTCTGACTATTGGTCTTATGAAACTTCACGAATTTGCACGAAGATGTTTTGGGGCATGTCTCAATTTTTGTGAAGTGGAAGAAAGACCAATCAATTGATAGGTCTATCATGTAGCTTGCAGATCGAATTATTTCTTCGTTTGCGGTCGCCGATCGCCACTCAAAGTTTTTGCGATTCTCCAACGGAACCGGCACCTCTAGGATGAGTGTTTGTTGTGTCATTTATATAATATCATTGTTGTTGCATGATGATGTATACTTGCTATATCCCATACCATCCATTGATGGTATATTTACCTAATATTGCTTAATTAATTTTGATGATGGTAAATGTAGGTACATTATATACACCAGTTCTATGGATTGGTATGTGTTGCAACGTGTTTTCACAATCATATATGGAGAATTGTAGAGCTGTAGGTGGGTCAGATATCGCTATTTTTTGAATTCAGGTTATAGGAATTACACGAATTTGCCCATGAAATATATGCACATTCCTCGACCAATGGTTGGTTGGTCGTTAAGAATGGTTGGTCGCGAAGACTCAGACTGGTTAGGTAGACCAACTTCAGGAACCAACCAACAGGAATTATGTTTTGAAAGTTGTTCATTTGATATGATATATATATATATATGCATGTCGATGTTTATTCGGTATATCGTATTATCTGTTTAATCTATATGTTGTACACATTTTTGTATATATAAATATATATATATATATATTGATGGGATATATATCCTCCCAATTGACGAGGGGATCCATCCGAACTAACGATTTGCTGTATCTTGACCCGCCGTTTTTTTGGGGTCTGTTAAAAAAAACACCGGCATGACTTCTTCATTTCGGAACGGTAACGGTGGGGGGTCCTGTTGCTTGGCAAAATTGCATTGGCGTCGGAACGTTGCGTCGAGACCTTTATCGGGGGCAACTTCTGGTCCTCAAACTGTGGGACCCGAGGCGTGGACCTGGGTGGTCCTAAGAATCCTTGGGAACGATGTCATTTTTTTTTTGGTGTCAAACAGGAACCACCTGTTGTTAATTTTGAGGCACTGAAATAAAAGGGGTGTCATGAATTAATTAGGAGGGTCTGGTGTTTCCATAGGGTTCAGGATTCTTAGGGTAGTTAGTAAGTTGGCTGAAAAGAACTTGTTTAGGGAACTTACAACCTACTTAAATAGGGGTTAGGACATCCAGTTACTAAGTACCATGGACATCCCAGTAGGGTGGAAATTCACGAAAACTGAAGACGTCACAGATTGTTTTTTTTGGCGGGCACCGGCTGAACCGGCTTAGCTGAGAATCCATTAGTTTAAAGAACAGAATCACTGCGATTTAGCAACGGGCTGGAAGAAATCATAGATCTAATCAAGTGTTTGACTGTTGGCTGCATTGAAATGCGATGAATTAACCGATTATATAACCTCTAGACAACATAATGAACCGGACTGGGTATGAAACAGGCTCAACATGCTGATATGTTGTTGTTCTATTCATGGTCCTCCCAACTACCAGCCTCTCTTCAACTACTTGATTTATCTGTGAACCCGCTAGGCAGGCCCCCCTTGGCCGATTCGAAGAAGAAACACAAAAAACCATGGATATCCCAAATTACGCCATATTGCCGGAGATACATTTCAGAATCTAATGTGACATAGGGGGCCTTAAAATAAGACTCAAGATGCCTTTGTTTCAAGGTCGCAGGAAAACACCGGAGTTGAGGACAAAAACCCATCAGTTTTCGGGGGGAAAATCAACCCTAAAGATTGACAGGTATTGTCCCTTGGTGATTGTAGGGTTTCTCCCATTTTTTAGGGTTGTTTCAGGTGATTATGGCAAACCCATCAGTTTTTGGTATCTATGTTAGATTTCTGGGGTTGTAAACTTCAGAAAATCGAGGCCAGAAGAGATTTACTGCCTCCAGAGACGGGGGGGGATTGGTTGACGACGGTCGCCACGAGCGAAGTCCGCAAAAAGAAACTGCCTGCGAAACGGTGGTTTTGGTGGGCGAACACAGGTGTTTTTTGTTTTTTTCCATTGGTGTTGATGTTGTTTTTTTTTGAAGTTGTGGTGGGAACCTTATATATATCATATATATATTGTATATATATACATATTATGTATATATATATATTAGTTATGTTTACATATTATATACATTTATTTCAATATACACATATGGATTCAAATATAATATATTCATGTTATGATTCATGGATTCAAATATATTTACATCTTTGAATCCGCGTTCTGGATTGTGGGGGGATCCTCTGATTTTTGTTGGGGGGATCTGACTTGGATCACGGAGGTTAAAATGCGTCAAAAAAAAGCCCTGGAAGGTTTCAGGGGTCATTAAATTACCCATTGTGAGGAGATCAAACAATGCAAATGTATGATATTTAAGGGATTTCCCCTGTTTCTTCAATACATTGTTTGGGTTGGTACCCTCCAGGAAACTAACATATCCTACCACTGGAAAAGGAACATCATCTTCAAAGTTGCCTTTTGATGGGATATGTTAGTTCCCAGGAAGGTAATTGAATGACCCCCGAATTAACACTACCTGGTTGTGTCAAGTGTTCCAACTTGTTGTTCAGCCTCAGACCTCCCATCGTGTTCTCAAGATTTGGTGAGGGGCCCCAGAATTTAAGGGCCGCTTATTAACGTTAACCATTGGTTTCCCTTAATAAGGCCTTATTAAACCTTTATTTCTGGGGTGGGTAGGTTAGGAGGGGTAGGTTGACTAGCCATGATGATAGGTGCTGTTTTGTTTAAGGTTCCCACAACCCCCCCCCCCCCCGCCTGGGTCATGAGATTCATTGCCAGCTACCATGGCCTTCTACCGAGGCAAACCGAATAACTACGGCAACAGCAGGTGACGCCACACATGACGACTTGGGAGACCATTTTCTGATTTTCTTGCACATGAAAGCAGCAAATCCAGTTATATCTGATTTTTTGTCGTGCGTTGTGCAGCATGTTTATAATATATGCAATTGTTAATTGTTGATTACTTTGTTGTAGGGTGCGCACATGTATCTTCAAAGTTGGGCCATTGTTATAGTAAGTGGTGAAAAGCATCAGTGACCTGCTGACTTACAAAGTTTGATAGACATTCCAATACTTTCATTGTATTCTATAGACGTACTTCGCTTGTGGTCAGTGTTTTAGATTGTTGTGCACCAACACGTTCAGACACCTGAAACGGTACTCAGCTATGTGAGCATTATGTGAGGCCAATGGAAGGTAATCCCTACCCCTTTCAACAGCCTATAAGATCTACACCCCCGAAATTTAACATAGCCCCTGAAAGATGATGGTTGGAAGATGAGTTTCCTTTTGGGATTGCCTATTTTTTGGGGCTATGTCAAATTTCAGGGGTGTACAATGTACAAGTACCTGAATCTTTTGGTGAGCTGAACCATATTGAATCATCCAACCACGCTCAAGGGCCGGAGTGTATTTTTTTCATGGCACTGTCAGAAGTTCGGGTCCCCAATTTTAGGTGGTTGTTTTTTTGTAGGGATCTCGGATCCATGTATTTTGCATATAGTATTCACTAAATGTAGGTGAATATGCCATACATTGTAGGTGAATATATAGTTTTTTCTGGTAAATGAATGCAAACATGCCATACATTGATCCTATGGGAAATGAGTTCATGCTTTCAGAATGTGGATTATTTGGTCTCCGCGATTTCGCAAGACACGTGAGTAGCTGAGCAAAAGATGACAATTTGTTCAATGCGTAGGAAACATGAGGCAATGCAACCTCCGCTCGGTGAGAACTTAAGAATGCCAATGCCAACTTGGGCTTCACATGGATTTTTTATGTGCCCCAATTTCAGCGTGAACGTTTAAAACAATTTTGAACAGAATTAAGAATAGACAGATAGGTGGTTATTTCCGGATATTTCCGGAAAATGAAGGGAATATATTTTTTTGAGCAGGTCAATCGCAGAAATTCAGCTTGACTTTGAGTTGCTGGTGAGAATTAATGATTTGGACGTTTCTGTACGTGACCGAAATTAGAGATAGCACCGTCTTTGACCAAAAAGATTGGGGGTGCCGCCGGAGTCCGAACATAAAGGGTGGCGAATGATACACTGGTGGAGGATGATTTTGTCAAGCAAGTTTGGATGTTTGCGCAGGAGAACTTCTTGGATGGAATGAAGCTGGCATTTCTGGGAAGATTCTTTTGATACGAGGTCGTGGTTGAACATGGTCATTTTCTCTCAGCATTCTTTGATATCAATTTTGTCAGTTCATCATATTTTCTTTGGGTGGGCCAAGTGGTGCTCAAAGAACACATACTTGTTCCAAAGAAAGGTCAAAGGTCATGAGATGTATATATAAATAAAAATCCTCCAAAGGTCCCGAAATGTGAACCACATACCATTTTTTTAGACTCTTACTGAAGGCCTCCTCACACATACCTGCCGCAGAACTATTGAGGTAAGGTTCATGAAGTGGGAGCAACAGCTTGCCATGTGTGAAGCACAAAGACATTGGCTTCTGGAAGATTTCTTGGCCCAAGGACTATATAGTCATTTGTGGTAGCTTAAACATGTCATGTTCATCAAGCAATGCATGTGTGTTTTTACATTGATATAGGTCCATTGAATGCAATGTCACTATGACTATGAATTTGCGACATGGATGATTTTTGATGAATGGTTGGCTTCAATTATATATTTTTAGATACACATCAATCACACAATCTTGACAACATAAAACGAGCCAAGTATTCATGGTTGGTCTTTGCCTCGGACATCAGGGTTAACACTGGATGTGGATGTCGCAACACCCTCCGCCGTAGATGGATGGATCCACGCTTAACCTGGAAGCCCGTCGATGGCCGTGACTTGAGGTGGAGCTTTGGGGAGTTGAACTTTACCTGGTCAAAAGATGATGTTCCTTTTTGGTGTTTTTTGATTAGATACATTTGAATTTTAAGGGGTGTAGGAAGTTTTGAATGTTCAGAACACTTTGTTAAAGGACTTGGTCAATTACAGATTTCTGATGCTCAGATATTGACATGGGTCCATTTTTTTTTGCATTTCATCATGCTATTGTTGTTGGGTTGTCTCTGGATTTGGTTCGGTAGAACTCCTGTATATCAAGTCTCCTTGTGGGATTTTTTGCATTGTGGGACAGTCCTTTTTGTGGGGGCGCCTTTTCCCAGGGAAAACATGTAGAGATTGCAGTGTTTTCTACCCAGACCACAGCCTCCTGCAGGCTTCCTGACGTTGCAACCTGGTTGAGATTGGGGGGAGCTGGGGAACTGTTTGGGCTTAAAGAACTTGAATTCACCACCATTTTCGAGGTTCAGAAAAAAATCATACCCAGATCCTCCAAGCGTTTGGGGCGGTCAACTTTCCAGCCCCAAACGGCCGGTCTGTTTTTGGGTGGCTTAAGGGGCTCAAATTTCAGACCCTTGGAGAATGCAGGTATGCATGGTGGTGGCCCAGACTGGTTAAGATTCATTTGAGTGACTTGTTTGATTGGGCTCATCCTTCATCCTCACCCCCTGTTCTGCTTACCAAAAACGCGCCCACTTAGAGTTGTCATTTATCTCAGAAGTTCAACGATGACACCACTGAAAATTGAGCCAATGACAATTTGACTTGAACCGAGTGACATGCCAGTCTTGGGCACATCTTCAACGGCAAAAGAAGATGCAAAATCCCTCTTTTTGAGTCTAAAAATCTAAGTTGCACATGTATTCTAGACAAATTGCATGTAAGTAAATTGTGTAAATTTTGTGTGTATATATATATATATATGTATTCTTTAAAATATGTATTTTATGATCATTATATATTACTTGTACTTAGAATTTGGAAGATCATCATCAATAAGGATCATGCAACATGTTGATGTCCCAGCTGTTCTGATTGGCACGGTTGAGGTACAAAACACCATGATGTGGCAAGGCATCGACAAAAACACACCTCGGCGTTGTTTGGGACCTATGAAAATCCAGAAATCATGGAAAACCAAGACATTCGAAAGTGTAGTTACCACATTGTTATTTATTTTTATGTACATCATTTATATCTATATTAGTAGAAGTTACATAGATACAACTACCTTTATACACGTATATGCTTGTGACTATATGGTCGAAAATAATCTAGATTCTTGATTCCTTAGCAGTACATCAGCCGCAATGTTGGCTGCGAAATCCCTCCCTAAAAGAATGGACCCCCCAAAACTTATGGGGGCCCATGTTGCTGCATAACATAAAAGCAGCTAATGCGGTTGCTTATCCATAAGATGGCATGACGCAGGTTCACCTGAAATGGAACCGTGGAACCCATGTTTTATTGCTTTAACTTCCCTGGAAGTTTAACAGTTGGCCCCTGAAACTATAGCATCCTAAAAGGAAAGTAGTCTTCCAATCATCATTTTTTCAGGGGTCTATCTTAAACTTCGGGGGTGTATATATATTGAATTTCGGGGGCTGTATCTCATGTCAGGATTGCATCGCCCCCCATCAATCATGCCTGCACAATGCCATGCAGATAGTCGATTTGTATTGTCAAAAGTTGCAGTTCTGAAGTTGTTTCATGGTTCATGAGGGTGACTTAATGGCAGATATGCTTCAATCTCTTGTTTTCCTTGTGAGAATGGAAGACTTGAAGACATTAGTTTGTTTGTTGAAGGTTGTTCAATGTAGATAAGACAAAATCAAATTAGTTTACATCATGAATATACATGATTTCACAATCTTGTGTGCTCATCTATTCATAGAGAGTTTAATAGTCAGTAATTTTACATCAGGTTTCTTCCAACATCCGTTGCGAAATCTGACAATGGCCGTGGATAATGACATCAGCAACAATCCCCAAATGTCCACATGTTCTTCACCTTTGACGATAGCATTGTCTTCTTGTAAGATGGTGGTAGAACGTGGTCGAAATTTGAAGGTGTGACAAACGTGTCTTTTGTTTGATGCCCCCCTCAGTGTAGATGATCCCATTTGTTGAACGTTACGTTGATGGAAATACAATGTTCCATGCAATAGAAGTAGTTTATATCAATATAATTACAATGCATACTTACCATATGTATATATATATATAAATATTTAGATATATGTAATTTATATCATTTATGTACAGTATGTTTTTCAAGCAGGAATTGCATTTTTCCCAACCAAATCCATTTCCAAGATGCACCAACCTGGTATTGCCTGTACCTCACTGAAGAGGTGTTGACATCTCATCTCACGTCGATGAGATGTGGCATTTTGAAGGCGGGGCTTGAGATAAAACAGATGGACTTCTTGTTGTGTTGGGGATATTCCTGATTTAATTTTGAGTATCAAACATGAAATGTTCATTATTGCAAATAGAAATATGAGATAGATAGTAGCGGAATTGAGGCACATGTCATTGAGATATCAATATAACATATCTACAGCACCTATACATGGATTCTCACTATGCAATGAGTTCACTGTTACAATTTTTGGTTCCAACATGGTTGGAGCTCGTTCTACTTTACCTCCTGCAAAAAGTTCTGAAACCAACGTAGCACCTGAATTACTGGGGTTGGAAGATGTAATTTCCTTTTGGGAGTGTATCACTAGGTGGTGGTTTCAAATATCTTTTAATTTTCACCACAAAAAATTGGGGAAATATTCCCAGTTTGACACATTTTTCAAGTGGCTTGAAACTATCAACTAGATATGGTAAATATCCCCATTATTTACAGGGTTTCATACATGTCAGGTGGTGATCGTCGGATTTCTGAACCATCAACAGGGAGCGTAGACTCTTAGAAACTAACATAGCAATGGCTGGAAAATCCACCATGAATGAAGATGTATAGATATGTATAGCCTATCTTCAAATGGAGATTTTCCAGCCATCGCTATGTTAGATTCACCAGTCGAGTGCATCCATTTTTTGCCCAGCAAAGTTCGTTCAACGTATCCATCCATACCTAACGGCAGCGAATCTCAAAGGTGGATGAGCAGCGGCTCCGGAGCCAAGGACATGTCTGAAGATGTTGATTTAGGCCCTTTTTTGCTGCGAAAGAGGGGTTCCTTCCAAAAACAAAAATATGGATAATTGTGGAGAATTGAAACTTATTCAGTTCTGAGTATGCTCCTGAGATTCTGTAGTCCATTGTTCGTATATTTCATAACCTGCTTGCTTCTGTAGACCTAGTTCTCTTCATGTAAAATCCTTGGAGGTATCCGTTGCAAAGCGTTCCAGGACAATGGCAATTGGAGATATTTCAGCTCAACACCGGTGGAGCGTCGTTTGGTTGCAACTTGCAGGGTGGATGCGTCCCTGGAAAGATGTCTAGAGTTTACTGTAGATGGTTAGGTAGCCGCGGCTTGTATTTGGTTGGAACTGCTATTGAAAGGATTACGTTTAAGAATTCTAAGCACCAAAAAGTCGCTACTCCCACAGAAAGACTAGCATGAAACCCTCCCAAAAGTTGATGTTTTGTAGAGAATTTGTTCGTTTTTCAAAAAGGGAGCTGAAGTTATCATTCCCATATGCTCCATGTAAGTAATATTTACCTACATTTACCATCAATTTAGGCCAATATTCCATACATGCAGTGTTTCGGATTGGTTCCCGATGTTTCTTCGTTTTTTTCCGGAACATTCAGTGACGTTGATCAACCATTGTTGCCCTGAAGGCCATTGGTCTCCATACGCTTCTTGACTTCCACCTTCCGCCGTGCTGATTGGAGGGAATCACTCCAGCTACTCTTACGATGTCAACTGCAGAGGTTGAGGTGGGACTGTGCAGGAGTGATGAGGTTGAGTGATGAAAAAACATGCTGGATTTTTTAAAAGATATCCAGAAAATCTCGGGGGTTGAGGTGGCAGAAATATAGGTAAAATCCCACATCGTGGGATTTGGTCGTTTTGGACGAGATATGTTGGATGTGGATGGATGTGATACAGGTTAGTTTTCCTTTCACATGTATCGCTACATTTTGGACAACGTAAAAAAGATCTGCAGTTAATTACGGTTGCTTCAGAGTAGAGAGTAGTACTCCAACATTGTAAAGTCTTACAGAGGTTGACATGGAATTGCCGAGTCAATTGTTCAAAAAATTTCAAAAACACCGAGCTAGCAAATCTATTTGATGGAGCTAACCCTTCGCACTGCCGTGACCCTCATGATAGACTTTAATAGATACCTTACCCTTTGGTAGTGGGGTGGTTGGTTCTGGGAGGAACAGTTCTGGTGGTCAAGTGCTAGCTAGTAATGGGGAACCAAACCATTGGGGACACAGGAACGGGGAGGGTGCGCTTTGGTTATGTGTATCGTATGTAGAGTAGAGTAGCTTGATAGTGTGTTTGCTCTTGACATTGGAAGGAAAGAATTCGGACAATTTTATTGTCACTCCTTTGCGACACGGAATATAACATTTACTTTGCGGTTGTTGGAGCACTTGTATGGATGA
Organism: Breviolum minutum Mf 1.05b.01; assembly: GCA_000507305.1. Classification (NCBI taxonomy): domain Eukaryota; class Dinophyceae; order Suessiales; family Symbiodiniaceae; genus Breviolum; species Breviolum minutum. Next base: position 94,521 of record DF239866.1, read on the forward strand.
AAATTCCATACAAGGAGATACAAGGAGCATCTATACCAACATTTTCCAAGGCACGCAACAGGATTGTGTAGGCCAGGCATCCCTATTCATCCATTTGGCAGGGCCCTTGCAAGCTCCAGTAAGGCACATCTTATTCCAACGAAAAATTGCTGTGTCGCTGAAGCCGCCCTAAGAGTCCTAGAGCTCTCCTACACACTTGTCGACCCCTCAAAATGGTATTTATTGTGCTCTCTATAGGGATTCCTTTTTTTTTGAGTTATTTTTGTAGGGATTTTCAAGAGGAGGCCCACGTTGGTTGGGATCGGGGTACATCCTTCTGATTCCCCTCAACCCGTGAAGGCCTGATACAGTGTGCTGTTCCGCAGTAGCTGGGAGCGTTGCACCATGGAAGTTTGCTGCATCAATGATTGAGCTGATGCAGCAATGGATGTTGCTCCCTGGCCTAGAAAAAACCCGAGTCACCCAAGGGAAAAATCATCACCCTCCCTGAAGCTAAAGATGCAACAGGTTCTGAAAATAGGCCGTTGAACCGCCCCGAAAGGCAGCCGGATCCGCTTCCAACTACATCCATTTACATGGGTAAAACTACTCGCTGTTACCTAGTTTCAGGGAGTGTAAATGCCTCCACCTTCATCCTGCGTGATTTTTTGTTGGTGTTTTTGACAAGATCCTTCGGTTGGTTGCGTTACATTCCGGTTGGTGATGTCTGATTTTGTTATAACATGTTCAATTAATGTGATATGATATGATTTTAGGAGATTAATTGGCCCTTCCTCAACATACAACCATATGTTACAGATTTACAGTATGTTTAAATAATTATGTACATTGATGAAGTATAGCAAGCAAACAGCCCTTCTACTTGTATGACAAGTCATCAAGACACATGTGATGAACGCTTTCACTTGTTTATCATCCCGGGTTCATATTTTTTCTGTCTCGGCCGGATATTGTTGTTGAACGTATTATCGGCCTTTGTCAAGAAAAAACCAGAAACAATGATTGGATTTGGCAGTTGCAGTTGCTTTTTGCTTTGGTTGAAACGGTGCGTCAACTGTATAGTCGCTGCACAAAAAACAGCGGCAGAACACCATCCTGCCCATCGAAAAACAGAAAACAACGTTGTTGGACAATTTACTGTACAGGGAGCAACGTGCTAATCAAGATGCATCATTTTAGATTGGGGAAAGGACCAGATTTCCCATGCAGGTGGTCTAGGTCCTAAGGTCTGAAGGATTCAGTGAACACCAAAGCCTGGGAAAAGCGTGCCTTAAGGCCGTTGGATACGAGATGTTTCTCCCAAAAGTCACATGGCACCTGGCAGAATGCGTATTCTTCCTTGAGAACTTTGAGGTGAGGTTTGTAAGATACTCAGTGACATATAGATATGGATAGGAAAAAGAGCCTGAAGGGTCAACAATGATGGGTTTGTTTTACTTTTTTTTTAAAGAAGATAAGACTTCAATACCCATAGGATCAATGTATGGTATATTTGCCTAGACCTAGAGTAAATGCAGATAGATATACATTGAACAATTTGATCCTATAAGATATGATATACCCTCCCTGAAACGAAGCCAGCGAAAATAGACCCCCTGGAAGTTTGGAGATTCCTATTGCAAAACCCATCATTTTTAGGGGGCGAGCTGTTGGGTTGACGCTTTTGGGGTGAAGTTTGTGTAAGATTTGAGCTTCTTGTGGAGGTCACATCAACTGCGAAGTGATGTTTTGACCATGACTTCATCCTTGGCGACGACCGAGTGGACAAGGACACATGCCTTGTTAGAAGATATCAAAGTTCGGTGGCTCAGCATTTGAGAAGTTGGAATGGAATGGGAGGTAAGATTTAGATATAAGACATAGATTTAGGATGCTTTAGGTGATCAATTTTTCACGGCCAAGGGTGACCACCGGGATGATTTATCGTTTCCTTAAGCAACCTTTTAGGAATTTGGCGGCAGTAACATTGAGCAGTCCATGGGTTTAGGGACCAGTTATCAACTGCGAAAGTGGTGGGAATTGGGCTCTTGACCCAAGACATCCGGATCTACTACAGGAAACCCTCCAAAAATGCCACGATGATACAAGGTTTATCTTCTCAAATAACACACTCCAAAAAACTAACAGCAAAAGCCCCTGAAAATGGATGCGTTAGAAGAGGATCCTTTCAGATAAAGGGATCCGGTTTTCCTTCCTTTTGGAGCTTGCCCTTGCTGTTAGTTTTGGGGAGGGTAAAATTAAAAAAAAACCTGGTCCCATCCTGACCTTCACCTATGTTGGTGGAGATTTCACCACCATCAAGGCCCGAAGCCTTGAACCCAACATGGCGGCAAGGACGGGTTGACGGGTTGGGGGAGCCACCCGGGTCAATGAAGAGTGCCGTGAAAAGTCCGGTGGGGGGGTGAATAGAGCAATGACTTGAGGGGTTGGAAATTTTTATCATCCCTTTTGTTGTTGCATCGTTTTGTTGAAGGTTGGAACGTTGTGCTTTTGTTGCTTTTGTTTGCGAAAGCGACAGGTGACGCCGGGAGAAATAGGGTCAAGATATGGACGATGTATGATGGTGTATGCATGTTATGGATCTTTGCATGATGTTCCTTGACACCATGGAGAGAATGCATGGTGTGAGTCGGTTGTGTAGATTTGAGGATGCAAGGATCAAATAGAAACTTATCAAAGTGTTTGTCGTGTCAGCCATTTTGGCTCCAATATGTACATCGTTATGTGTTTTCGGAAAGCAACATGACATGAAACACATATCAAGGTCACACTTCAAGAATCAACGTCATAAGATGTCATAAGCAGATTTTGCCTACTGCTACTGCGAACAGTGTGACTTGATTGATTCCTTTCCTTGCCACACGGTGAAAACGTCCGCGCTGTCCACGCCCAAATTTTCACTGATGGCAGTGACTCATCGACGTGGTGCAAAAGTTCTTTCCGTGGTCCTGGTATGGTTCACTGGTGTGCACTTGTTTTCCTTGCCAAAGAAAATGGAGAAACGGTCTTCCATCAAGCCGAGAAATGCCATGACCAGTGTGGACGTTCCAATGGTATCTCAAATCTCAGAGAATTTGCCTACTGCCGATGCTGATACTTGGATTTTCACCCTTTCTCCCATAATCATGGAAGTGGAAAGTCACCCTACATGCAAGGAATCTAATATTCGAGGGACCTATTTTCCACTTTCATGATTATTGGAGGAAGGGTATAGAAAGTACACCGACTCTATTTTTGTTTTTGTTCAAATTTCCAAAAGGTAACGAACAGGGAGGACTCAGGATGTGAGTTTTAAGTGGTGTTTTTTGGGGTATTTACACCCCTATGAAATTAACATGGGACCTAAATTTCACCCAATTGAAAACGAAGATCATCTTCCAAACCTCCAATTTTGGGTTCCATGGTTATTTCCCGGGTTATATAGGTATAATATTTATGTATATTAATGTTGATTTTGGTTGTTCGTTTGGAGTCTGGAAATGGTGGTTCTTACCATGGCGTTTTAAGCACCGGTTTTAAATTGGATCCGTCGAGACGCTAACTGCATCATTGCGACCATAGGATCAATAAGCACTTTTAATTAAGGTGAGGGGTGGTTCCCATTTTCGCCCACTAAATCGTTGTCTAATTTGTCTAATTTACACCTCCCAATAAGAACATATAAGAACACAACAGCTCTGACTAATGCAAAGTGGGCTTCAAAATGCAAATCTAGACTGATTACCCTCCCTAAAACTATCATAGCACCTGAAACTAGGCCAAAACCTCTAAAAGGAAACGAGAAAGTATTCCAACCATCCATTTTCGGGTGCGAACTGTTAGTTTCAGGGAGGGTATACGCAACTTTTTATTTGTTTAAACTGAGGGTGGCATAGGGAGAGCCCATCGGTTAACCAACAAGTCAGGATGCGATGGCCGACAATGTCATTGCAGTCAGGACTGAGGCGGAATTCTCTGAAGTGTTGGAAGGTGTCGAAACAGATCACCTCTTAGTGGTTGATTATTATGCGCCCTGGTGCAAGCCTTGTCAGAAACTGGGTCAGATGATTTGAAATGTTGTTTTATGTTGTTTTTTTGGCTGTTTGTTGATTGCTTGTTCTTGTTTGTCTTTTTCTTCTCCTCGTTTTTCTTCTTCTGCACCGCTTCACATGATTTGGTGCTTTGGATGGTTCATGTTTGATCCATCCTGTTTCTATCTCTTGTCAAATTACCAAATAAAACACAAATAAATGTGCGACTTTTTGGTGCTTAAACCCAACTCCGCAACCAAAGTGTCACCAAACCAACTCCACAACCCCCGAGGAAACTCTTGCGTTACGTGCACCGCATCGCGCCGGAACCCACCTTGCGTGACGTCCACTTCGCAACGGTGGATTTGGACCGTTCGGAAGAGTTGGTGAAGTTGCGTTGCTTGACCTTGCTTTCTAAGCCTTTCCCGGTGGAAGCGAGGTCAAGGGGAGGGTTCAGAAATGCCAAGCAACCTCAACCACCGTTTGGATGGTGTTTAAAGACCTGGTCAAATTCATGGTAGATAAGCTACTGAACAGTCAACCAAGGGTTATGAAAAATTATTACCCATTTTTGGGGGGGAAATCAAACGATGCAACAATAATGGTAAAGTTTGAGGGATTTCCCGTGAATAACAATTGAATTGTTTGGGTTTGGTTCATTTTATGACCCCTGTCAAGGGAGGAATTCTGCTTATTTTCAACTAGATCCTGGTGAAAGACGACAAATTCCACATCTAGATTAGGTGCCAGGTGGTTTAAAATATCTGTATTTTCACCAAATTACCTAGGGAGAGGATCCAATTTGACGAGCATATTTTTTCGATTGGGTTGAAACCACCAACTAGATACTGTTGGTTACGTCATCGTCACGTGTTGAAGTGGATAGATGATTTTGGTTGGGGGGCCTCCCAAAATGGAGGTCATTTGAGGTGTTAAAATGTTGAATGAATTTCCCCTAATTCATTGTGGAGACAAAAAACATCCACCCACATACACATCCACATAAATGATTAGATGATCATGTGAGATCATTTGAGCTTTTACTTAAGTGAATGCATGCGATACATCAGACATTGTATGCGTTTATAAAGACATTGGCAAATATACAGCTTTATCGGAACGGGGCTGATGCTTGGCAGCAAAAACTCTGATTCTTTTGGTTGGACTATTTTCACATGGTGTCATCCCAACCATACACGTCCACAAATTGTTGCTTTCATCAATCATGTGAGATCTATACTAAAATATGTGCCGACAGAAAAAAACACCAGCAGATGATGAAACACATACACGATGTCTTAGTAGGAACTACCTACTAAAATATATGGGTCAACGGCGCCAAATACTTCAAGAAGATCTAAGGGTCTTGCAATTCTGCGAACCTGACCTTTCTGGGATGATTATATATGTTATATAAACGTGACCCGGATTCCAAGGTTCAAGTGACTTCCAAACAAGGGAAATAAGAAGGTCATGGCTTGAATCACCTGTGGAACCACCTTTCCATGGGTTTGTGGGTGGTTTCTAGTATGGCTGGTCGACCTAACCCCCCCTAACCCCCCTCGGAAATAAAATCAGGGTTTATAATAACCGGCCTTATTTAAGGGAAACCAATGCTTCATATACGTTTTTGCATAAAGCCTTGGGGTTAAACTCACCCCACTAACCGACCCTACCAAACCTCTACCAAGGCAGTGTGGATCGCTTTCCTACCATGGAAATCTATCGGGGACAAGAGTTGAAGCAACGTTGGAGTGGCGCAAATACTAAGAGGTTGGGGGGTTTTGTGTCAAAATCCTGGGTGGTGGTTTTAAAGATTTCTTTATGTTCACCCCGAACATTGGGGAATCGGAAGATTCCCATTTTGACGAATAGATATTTTTCAAAGGGGTTGGTTCAACCACCAACTAGAAATCCCAATTGGGACGAATCCTTCCAGGACTCCGGAAAGGCATAGCGACATAACTCAGGTCACCCCAAATGGGGGTGATTTATAGTAAGGGAATCCGGTTCCCCAAAATGGCCCGAAAACATTCAGGTTAAAGATTTAGAGTAAATTGCCCAGATTGGACGAACGGCGAACCGTATAGGTTATATTGATACATAAATGAGCCGTGCGTTCAGGTTTATTTTGGGGATGATACTGCCCAGTTATATAGGGATTATTGATTATGATATGCAAATCTCATGGGACGAAATGCCCCATGGGAGTGGCATAGCGGTTATATCTCCATTTATATCTGGTATGGGGCCCACCTTGTACTTCCCTGAAATTTGGACTTGCTTGTTGAATCAAGCAAGGCTCTTCTGGCAGTTCTCCTCACATTAGGGTTTGGCCCCCTTCCATGTAGATTTTTTCTTTACTTCCCACACAATCACGATAAAACGAGGGGAGAACCCCTAAACCCATAAAACAAATTGTTTGCCTTTTACCACGACCCTTATTTGCACCTACTGTATCGGCATACATATCCAGTATTCAAGCATTACAATATGAATACATCATGAAAGTATGTATTAAGATTTCATTCAGTACCCATACCATCCATGTATTGTTGGCATATTTACCTCCATTTAGCTGATTTATATGGTAAAATGTAGGTAAATACATCATACATGGATGGTATGGGGTAAACTTCACGATTTCATGTCCCATTTGGTAACCACAACCTGGAAACAGCGCAGGTTTCTGGAGCGCTTGGAAGGTGAGCTGGATCAGATGTCTCAAACAGTTTCTTCCCATTTGCTTGAAAAAAATATCCTGCCTACTTGGAGGATCATCCTGGGGGACTTGGATACGTGGTTAATAAACCATAGTTAATGAGTCCCCTAACTGGGGGTCGTTCCCCTTCGAAATTGCCTAAATGGCTTACTCTCCCCAAGATTAACGTGTCAAAAAAAAAATCAAAAACCTGGGGATTTGGCTATGTTAAATCTACCGGCTGGTTTGGTGATACGGCATCAGGGAGAGGCCATGTTAATCATGAAAAGGTTAAACAGATTCTGCATGAAAGATTTTGCCTTTCGGAACTAACATGGCCCTTCACCCAATAGGCCTTGATCAAAACAGACCATTCACATTCCGAAGAACACGGAGTCTTGAAACCCATGTCACCCTGAGAACGGGGAAGGGGCCACGTTTATCAAAAACAATGATACTGTTTTCAGAGAACGCAGAACATGTTCATCAAAAACCTACTTTGGACGCCGAAACCTTCCATAGATGGTTTTGAGTTCGTACTGGTTCGGTTTTGGGGAAGATCCAGGAAGTCTTCCATCCCCATAGGAACCCTGTAGAAACCCCGTGTGGATTAACGTAGCCGTCCAACAGAAAAGTGGGGAAAAAACGTCGAGAAATGTCTAACCTGGACCTTTTCTCCAGGCATTTTTTTGGGGATCAGTTCTTGAACAATGGACAAGACAAAAGCCATGTTAGGTTGTTCCTGGTTACTTCACGCATTGTGGAAGGCAAACATTGAAAACATGAGATGCACATCAAAGATTTTGGAAAGACATCACCTTTCCTCTGTTCCCCAGAAAAAACACAGTGAAAGAAGGTCATGTTTATGAAACCTCTTGGAGGCTATGTTTAATTGGAAACCATGTCAGAAAAAAAAGTTACGTGTGGTGTCCCCAGCGAATCCCTGGAAAGGAGGGGCCAGGTTAAATGATGTCTAAAATTGATTCAGGGGCCATGTTATTCTTACGGAGTGTATGAATGGGTGTTACTACCTACTTACTAACTGGGATGATCTTCCAAGTGCAGTCAAACCAATAGTTCGCCTCAGAAAATAGGCCTAGTGTTAGCTTCAGGGAGGGTATACAGTACCAGTTTGCTTTCCGTGAAAACCTTATAAAACTCGACCCCACTAGTTGACCCATATACATCCATCCGTGAAGTCTAGGAATAAGAGGCGAAACTGGGAAGACGCTTTTGATGTGGGTTTTAACTCGCCAACGTTCCTTTGACAAATGGCAACAAATGTGTTGGTTTCATAGAGGATTGGTTGGAATCAGCAAACCTCCTTGGGAGGATTGGTGGTGGTTGAGGTTGGTTAAAGTTGTATCCGATACCTTAGCCAAAGGGTAAGAAACCGGTGTGAGATGATTTCGGGGTTGGTGGATTGCACTAACCATGTGTCAGTTGTAATGTCAATTGCAGAGACAATATTAGACCAATAGAAGGCTCCCCAAGAACCAATCAGTACATTGGTTTAAGATCCTTGAACGTTGCTGACATGAAGTCATTCAGGATTTGATAGGGAAAGAAAATTGGACGGGAAACCAGGTTACCTTTTGAGTTTTTTCCGGGGGGGATTCAACTTGGAAAGTGTAAGGCGAAGGACACAACAAATTGAGTTCGAGTATTTGTGCCCTGCCCCATTTTGTGAGGATCTAATCTAAATATGTTGTTTTTGTATGTTTTTGTTAGGCCAGAGTCACCAGTTCTGCAGACAGTTTGTCCCCTGAAAATTGAAAATTGACGGACCAATTGGAAACCAACAAAAATCACCCCATATTTTTGAAACGGAACATCATCTTCAATCTTCTATCCACCTCCATGACTGGTTTTGTTCCAGCCATTCATTTTTGCACCCAAACACCAAGCTGAGGCTGTTTCAGGGACATCCTCCACATCGTCCTGAGTGACCCTCAGTAGCTCCGCACTATCAACATCTTGTTGATGTTTTTTGCTTTTGTTGAAGGTACTTGCGATTTCTTTTGCTGATCTCAACTTAAAACGAAGCTTTATATTAAGATATTGAATACAACAACCGCAATGCCATTGTCTAAAGATGACATGTTCTTTCAACGCAGCATTTGTATGTACTTTCTCCTTCTTGACATTAACCTACTCAGAGACATTTGTTGCATCGTCCAAGTTCCATTTTATTGTCAGACCATTTGCGTCGTGATCGAATTGTTGCGGCTACAGCTATTGAGGGTTTGTTTTATGTACCGTTCTTGCCCAGTTCTTTCGGGGCCAGACTAGTCGCGTTTAAACTTTCAGGGTAATCCTTGCTTGCCATGGAAAGGTGTCGTGAGTCGTGAGGATGTTTTGGATTGTTTTTGGTTTCAGATTTCCAAAGCACTGATGGTGTTGCATGAAGCAGGATTTTTATTGCCTGTTTTTTTTTTGCAATCCTTATGCAATCCTTATGCATGGACAGCTTGTCCCATCATACATGAGAGAGATGTTTCCCCCGGACAACTCTGAAATCAGCATGTTTCACCTTGGCTGGGTTGTAGGTACGGAGGTTGTCGTGGGTTTCGCCTCGTTGAAGGGTTCCAAATGAATCTTTGATTCGTTTCGTTGGTGGAAAAAAAACGGGAATTTAGAGACTCAAGTGGCCTTTTCGGAAAGATTTTGAATAAATATTACCCGATATGTCCGAAAATGGCTGGAACCAGGAATTGAATGAGGGAACAAAAATCCCCATCAGAACCACATATAGCCAGCATATAGCTTCATTCCCCAACGCCTAGCCAGTTCTTCTTTGATTTGTTCAAGTCTCACCCTTAAATTATCGTTTTGCTCCGCGAAAGGTGGAAGGTTTGGGAACTTTTTGCCTCAATTTTTGTTGGCTCTTCAAATCTCAGAATGGCAAAACCATGCAAAACCAATTGAAAGGTGAAGTGCTTCACGAAAAAAGAAATCTTCTACTTGCTGTTGATGGAAGAAGTCGTGTACCACCTGGCATATTTAAAACCTTTTAATAAGATAAATGTAAATAATAGGATATTTACCATATCAACTGGTGCAACTGGTGCAGGATTTCTTCCATCAACAGTATCTCACACATCCCAAAAGAAAAGCCCTGAGGCCATGGTATTTGACTCAACTTTTTTTTTTGCAGTTGAACTGCTTGACCCTGACACAAATGATTTGCAACAATCTAGGTATTTATGATTATTTATGTGTATATATATATATATGTATTGTTCTCCGTAAATACAGCAAATATTTTTTGGTATACTGTATATACACATGCCTTTTATTTCGTTCATTGGTTATTTTTTTTATTTATCAGGTGAACAGTGGCGTTTTAGAACTGCTTGCTCAAAGATCGGGTGAGAACCCTTGGAGGGTGTCACAACTGATGACTTCCGTTCTTATAGCCTTCACTTTGCCACGTGGAAGAGACAGAAAATGACAAGTTAGGAAAGGTACATTGGGATGATACTTGGAATGGATATGCTCCACCTGAAATTTGATGTAGATACCTGAATTAGCCATAGTATTTGAAAACAAAGACATTTTCTAAAGCATGTTTTGTTTTGGGTATTTGTGTTCAATTTCAGGGGTGTAAACAGTTTGCAGCTTCTCAACTTTGTCATTTATAGACCTTACTATGGGGTACTCACCCTTTGCACAGCCAGTTGCAAGCAGTGAACAAAAAAGGGTCCCTCAGCTGGTTGGATTGTGTAAGGGAATTACACCCCCGAAGTTTGACAGTTCGCCCCTGAAAAATGATGGTTGGAAGTTGGAAGACTATATACTTTCCTTATGGGACGGTACATTTTTAGGGGCGAACTGTTTTTAATTTCCAGGGTGTATACTACCTTGTATTACAGGAAAAATCATAGCCCCTTATTAGGAATCCCTATGAACTAAGCAGTATACATGGGATGTATCGGTGTCTTTGGTGGCTCAGAGGTCGTTGTTTCTTCCGCGGGTAGAAGCCCAACATTTTTGCAAGCCTATCACTGATCCCAAGTCATTCCAAGCAGTAACTTTTTGACGCAAGACAACCATGTATCACCAGGCCGCTACCATTATCATCCAGGGGTGCAGAGCATGGTGCACCTCTCAAAAAATATTCCCACCAATGCATGACAAAACGCAATGATCCAGAAAAATGTCATAGTTTGGGGATGCTACTGTAAATGCTGATGCTCCCCCTTCCTGTTTAAAGGTGGCCAGCAATCAGGTTCAACATGCGTTTCATCATCCCATGCAGACTTGGGAGCGGAAACCGAGCATCCATCTCTTTTTACTGCGGATCCCTGCAGAGTCGGCGAATCGTTGGTACGTTCAAAAACGTTGAGAATCGTTGGTGCTTACGAAACATCATAATATGGATATCCCATAAGTTTCATGTATATGCAGTAAAAGTATACTAGGTGGTGGCTTTAAACAATTTTTATGTTCACCCCTATTTGGGGAAGGTTTCCATTCTGACTAATATTTTTCAAAGGGGTTGAAACCACCGACTAGTATAGGTGCCTAGCAAAAGCGGAATGCTCTACTGTACATATTTTCAAACTATATACATCTATTTGTAGAGTCTAGATGCACGTGCAAATATACATCATCATATTTGCAGTATGATGCAGTATTTGTCCATTCACATTCTTGTCCATATACGTATCTTTTTTTATGCCTATACATATATATATATATACACATACACTTATCTATATGTTTAAGCCTACAATGTGCATGTATATTGGTCAAAACACTTGGAAGAGTTCCCTCTTCCACACAGTATTTGTCAAGTCGCAAGGCCATAAGAGGACTGTGCATTTGAACAAAGGTGTCCTTACAGGGATATATCAGGGTGAAATGCAAAGAAGTACCAAGTTTCGTGTATTTTTCTTTGATTCCCCCCAGTATCAAAACAGAAAAAAGCTTCAGAAGATTTTCATGATGAAAAAAGACAACACACACACACACACACAAAATCTTCGACCTTTGCCATCAAAACTAGCTGCTTCCCTAAGGACCTCAAGTTGTTTTTGTTTGTTGTCCGATCATGTTTGATACTTTGGTTGTGATTATACATGCCATCTAAGTAGGATTGTCACCCTAAAGTTTTGAACGATTCGCACGTTTTTTTCAGTTGCAATCCTGGGCCGAAACTTCCATTGCCTCGGGTTGCGGCTTGTCACCATGGCACATCGGACTCTGGTGACCCTGAGTAAAGCTGGCAGTTGAGATGATGGTTTGGTAGGAATCCTCTCAAATTTGACCTCACATGTTCAGAATTTCATGAGATTTTGTATAACTGATCAAGAAGCTTTTGGATGTGGACGGAAGAACAAAGTATCAAAGAATTGTGGTAGAATATGAGGAATTAATGATTCGATCGATGGAGAAAAGTGGAGCTCAGGTGCCTCATCACCACTTGCCTCATGTGTGCAACAGTTGCAAGTTTCGACAACGACCCATTCCAATGTCTTGAACAAATTGCTGAGTGTAAAAAACATACAGCAGTCGAAGAGAGACCTTCGTGATGATCTGAAAAAGATAAGTCTGGTTTCCTGCTGTTGCGTTGATGTGTTCTTCTAAAAGACTTGTGTGTTTCCCTGTTCCAAAGTACCCACAGGATCTATGTATGGTATATTTGCTTTACCATTATTTACCTACATTTACCATCAAATCCACCAGTCATGCCCATGGGTCCTATGGATTGTGTATCTCACCATATTAGGACCCTAGGACAAGTGCATGTTTTGTTTTGTTTGGAGCTTTCGGAGTTGTTTCTACTTCAATGATTCCGTTGGTTTTTCTTCACGTCTTCTTTTGAAATGGTTGGGTTCACATTCACGGGACAAGGACGGGTGCTTTCCCTAACGTACGTGTACCCATGGTATTTAGCTGGTGTTCTCGGATGGGATTCTTGGGGATTATAACCGATAAATACCCACTTGTTTTAGGGCTTAGTTAGGGATTTCCCATAGGGGTACGTTGGTAGGGGTACATTCAACCATCCTCTGACACATGGGACGCGAGCAAGTGATGGCAACACGAGGAGCATCCTAGTGGCGAAGTGTGCCTGGCAACTCACGTTAGCATTGTTTTGGCATCTTGGATTGAAGTGGGGTAAGTTGCTTCATTCCTGGTTACCTGTTAACTAGGTAGCTAAGTTTTGATTCTAAAGATTGCAATTCTCGAAGATTGGGGAAATGAACCAATTTGGCTATATACTGTATTCAATTCTTGAAATTGGATTTATTGGTGGTGCAAACCATGCACTATCCTTTGACTGTCGTATGTTGAAGGATTTCTACCGCTGACTATATCATCAGCCATGCCGAATGGGGGCAGCTAAGAATCATCAGTGAAATCGTCCGATGTCACCCTACCAATGATAGTATCATAAGTGGTATAGTAAATTGCACATGTATTTCAAGAAATATATCGAAATATATTGTGTATGCTTTCCGATATATGTTATAAACATATATATTTCTAGATTTATAGGGAGGCTTATTCGGTGGCGTATCAACTGCTCGTTCGTTTTGTTTCAACATGGGACCCATGACTTGAGGAGATGGCCCAAAACACCAAATCTGTGATGATTTGAAGGGGATTTACCTCGAAAAATTGGTGCAATGTTTATAGTTTCTCCCTTCCTTCCAACTATGCATAGATGATGGATAAGACATGTTGTAAGTTTTTTCATCATGTCTGGAGAGATCTTTGGTGCATAGTTTCCAAGTATTGTAGCATATGAACTTTGAAAAGACAACTCACTAAATCCGTAAAGGTATGGATATTTGGATCCCCAGTTGTTGCCGTATTCATGCCGAAGTCCACTTGAAAAGTCATCTCTTTTTTCACCCCAGGAGGAAAAAAACACATCCAAGTTGCCCTGCTTGGAAAAGTTGGGAGATGAACCTTTCCTTTTAGGGCAAAAGGCCTATTTGTTGCGGGCTTCTTTTGCTGTTAGTTTCAGGGAGGGTGTAGAAAATCTCCACTGGTCAAGTGAGCAATGTTCAAAACTACGAAAAATGTGACATTCCATTATACTGATTGGTTGATAGCTTATTAGAATATCCATATAACTGGATAGCATAATCCCTGGAAGACTAGCATGGTGACCATAATCATGGAGGTTTGGAAGATCATTTTCCTTTCTAAATGGGTCATTTGTAGGTTCCATGTTAATCTTCCAGGGTGTAATCCCTGATACTGTTTACAGCAAATAACCAAAGTTTTGGTGCTCATAGTTAGTCCTCCTTCCAGCTTCCTTCCTTGAGGCCTTTGGAGTCCAAAATTTCAGGTCCTTTGGAGCGTCTTGGGTTTTGTTTAATCATCGGAGATGATTTGCTGGAGATTGGTTCAGTTGAGTTGGTATTTCCTCCCTGAAACAAAAAAATAGCGCCTGAAAAAATCAGTGGCTTGGAAGATGGGAATTTCTCCTTTTGGGATGGCATATTTTCAGGGGCTATCATCAGTTTGGGGAAGGGTAACTGAAACAAGAGAAAGGAAGATGTATACAGGGCCTAAAACTAACAGCCAATGCCCCTTTAAAAAATGGTGGTTGAGAGATCAGCCTTTCTTCCTTTTTCGGGGCTTTTAACTGTTGTAGGATGTTACATGTAACCCACTAAAGGTTTAACTTTTAGCAGGGGACCTAAGGGTTGCCAAGAAATGTTATTGTTTCCTTGTTGCTTTTCAAAAAATGGGTGATTTGATGTGATGTTCAGGTGAGAAGTTTTCAATAAAGTAACAACGTGACCATCAAGATGACAATTTCACAGTTTGATGTTCCAGGAATCCTGGACAAACATTTTTTTCACAGATGTCCAACATGATGTACTAGGTCTATTTTGCTGGACGTTTGTGGCATGATGTTAGTTTCAGGGCGTTGGTTGGTTTATGTATGCCTATGCTCATCAAACATATCTTCCTGGGTGAATTTACCCTCCTGAGAACTAACATATCCCCTTTTGGGAGCAAAGTCCTACAACTTTTTGTTGAAACATGTAAGGCACAAATACACAACATATCTGTGGCTCATTTTCAACATCTATTTAGATAAATGATAAATTTGCATATCATCACTCTTATCTGTTTTCCAGCCAAGAAACATGTTTTCCATTCATTGAATCAATGTTTGTTCATCCATGTTTCACTTCCATCCCTTCATCCCGCTTTCTGTGCACTGCACGGAGGATAGATCAAATCCTTCTTGGTGCAGCCCTGAGTTCTTTAGTCAAAGGCAGGGCAAATTGCGAAAAACACCGAGATAGAGTCATAGGAAGCAGTACAATTTGGGCCCCTCCTAGTTTTTTACTGGAGTTATAACCCCTATTTAAATGGCCTCATCAAAACATTGGTAGCTGGGGTTATAACTTAGAACCCTACTTGTTGGGACTATAACTCGATTTGTAAACTTGCTTGGGGCTCACCTTGTAAGGATAGAAACATCTTTGAAAGTCTGGATCAAAGGCTAGTAACGGTACCGTGGAACTGACATTCACTCGGACCCGTGTGTCCTTCTTGTGTACTGATTGGATGACTTTGGATGGCTTGTAACTTTTTAGGATCTCAGAACATCCCTTTTCGAAGGCCACTTTTTATAGTAAAATGATGAATGAAACCTTTCAAATTGGCTCTTTAAAATTGGATTCTTTCACTATGTTCCCCTAAAAGTACACCCCCCAAAAGTAGCATGGCACCTGAAAATGGACCCCTGGAAAATGAGATTGCTTTTGGGAAACCAGGATTGTTTAGTCCCTATTCTCCAGGGTCCCTTCTGCAAGTGGGGTGTGGGTGCTTAAACGCATTCTCACAAGGTATTTGGAGCACTAGCAGGTGTTCATACGCTAGGAGGTGGTTTCCAATATTTTTTCATTTTTACCCCTATTTGAGGAAATGATCCAATTTGACTAATATTCTTTAAATGGGTTGAAACCACAACCTAGATTAGTTTTTTAGGGGGTGGTCATGCTTTTTTGGACATGGAAAGTCTCAGTTCGCTTTTGCCGCAGGTGCCATGTGGCGGTTAACTTTGGAGTTGCTACAGCATTGCCAGGTGCAACAAATTGGGCATTCATTGGATTATAAAAGGAGGTCGATGATGGTCAATGATTCAATGATGTTTTTGGGTTGGATGAAGCTAATGTTGAATGATTTTTTTAATTATATAAATTATATATATTTATATATTCATGGGGATACATCCTTAGACTTATTGTTTGAAAATACTCCCAAAAAATAACGGGATGCATAATCGGAAGCACATTTTATGAAAGAGTCTGAAAACTCCAGGACTCGGGGTTTACACGTTCAGGTGACAAGTCCATAAATTCTGAGGTGACTCTTCTGTCAGATGACAGCAAACCAACCCTCCCAAAAGGTAGCTGTTTTTCTTCCCGGATTGGTGAGATTTGATACAATTTTCTCAGGATGAGTGGTAATTTAATATAGTTGCCTCCTACAAGACCAACATCGCCCGCCCGAAAAATGTCCCGTGTTTATTTTTTGGTTGGAATTTCCAAGTCACATTAATAAGCAACAGAGCTTGTGGTTAGAGAGTCATACTGTTGATGGAAAAAATCCTGCACCGCTTATGATGCCCGAAATGTTTTTTTTACCAGTTTCAAAACCGTTTCGGGCATCACAAGTAGTGCACGATTTGTTCCATCAACCGTATTCCCCAATGCTACGGGAAATAGCCACTATAGGGTTTTTTTGGAAGCCACTCCTCCAGATTGCTCCTTCCTGCCTGAAACTAACATCACAGCATCCTGAAATCTGATGGGTGGAAGACGATCCGAAGTCATCTTGTGGCTCTGCCTATTTTCAGGGGTAAACCGTTACGTAGTTTTAGGGAGAGTAGTTTGATGTCCAATTTTTTTTTTACCGAAGTATTGCAGCCCCCGAAAACATGATGGGCCCCTACTGGTTACAATTATACATGTACTTTATAAATATCTATAAATAGCCGAAACTGAGTGGTGAACTTTTTCTGAGGTGAAATCTTTATCCTCTTTTATAAACCCCCATAAATGGCCGAACGTTATCGTGAAACGTTCACCCTGGTGACTAGGGCGGGAGCCCTCCACGTTTATTCGGCCCGCAAAAGTCCCGCAAGGATTGGATCTTGGAACCAGATTCTGTGAGCATGCAAGCGGCAGTTCAAAGTTGTGAGAAGGTTACCCGCGGTTGGGTGAGCTTTAAAAACCTGGTTGGCTTGGTGGTATCTCAAATTTGAAGAACATAGATTGATAGATGATTATTGCTTTAGTAGTTACATAGTTTTCATGAGGTACTCCTTGGTTTTTTTTGTGGATTTACATACGAAATATATCAGCCACTTTGAAAAGGGATAGTTTTGACCAGTTTTGGAAGACGTGCAAATAACGAAGGTACTAGAAAGCAACCAGGGGGTGATACTTTTAGCATGGAGGCTACTTAGTTCTAGGTGATGATCTATGGGACGCTTGGGGGACTTGAGCAGTGAAACAACCCTTGTTGTTGTTACATTCCAGTATGTGGGTTGATTGATAGGGATCCTTATAGATGACTTATTGCTATCCCCAGAATATAACTGCATAGTATTTATCTCCTAGATATAGCACTGCAATTTTTAGTATGCTGTACGTATGCATGTATTTAGAGAGATATTGTTATTGTATATATAGGTTATAGGTTCGTACTGCGTTAGATCTCCCCAACGATGTCACATTGTGAAGGCACTATAATTTTGTCAATCAATGGTTCCGTATACCAAAGTGTCGTTGGGGAAGGTGTTTTTGTGTTTTCACCTGGAGTTTACCCACTAGATTGACTCGGAAATTCCGACATGGAAAACTTGGGGATTTTGTTTCTTGGAAAAAATGGCTGACCAAACAAACAAACATATCTCCCCTAACATCCTTATGTTAGATCTAAATTTCGTTGAGGTTAAGGACATCAACCTAAAAAGACTGCCTAGATTGACAAAATGCCTCCACTTCAGGACAGATGCTCAGAAAATAGGAAACAACAAGAGACTGTCCGAGTTTAGCGAATCCGGCCCCAAAGTGAAGCATTGTTCACCAGACATGTAAAGGTAAAACCCATACCCCGAATAGCCCTTAGACATTTCAGTACCTCCATTTTAGGTACCTGAAATGTTTGGGTGAATTTTTGGACCCAGTCAGATCTTTTGTTTTTGTAACTTGACTCATTTGGTATACGGATGTTTCCGAAAATAGTGGTACCCTCAAATCATCCATTTTAGTAGGGTTTTCCAGTATAAACCATCCATTTTGGGGTACCCCTATTTTTGGAAACACCCATACAGTTCAGCCATCGCCTTCCCTTCCATGCTAGAGGCATCAATGTGGCCTCTAGCCCTGGAGTTCTGCCTCGTGAAGGCCGAACCCCACGTGACTTGATGGGTTTTTTTCATGGGGGATTTCAGGGACCCCCCAATAATGGGACCCTTAAAACTGGTGATTTTTCCCATACGATTCCCATATTTGTAGGGATTCTGGTGGGCATGTTTTTGTTGAAGACGTGACTTGTTCAACAGCCACGTTTGACTCTGTGAGTTAAGGAGGTGAAGCCATGGCATGAGTTCACCTGTCCACCGTCACGATATGTCAAGGTACGCGTTGACTCCTCGTTTAGGTTGTTTCGTTACATCTTAAATTTGGGCAATGTGGCATTTTTTTGGAAATCCATGCATCTCATCCTAATGTCATTACCCTTTGGTAAACTAACATAGCAATGGGAAATCCACCATTTGAAGATGTATTTCCTATTGGAAAAGGTTCATTCTCATTGCCAGGTTAGTACACCCACGCCTTTCCCACCACCGTTGGCAGATGTCACCCGCATCCTGTAGCATGGTGATGTCGAGTGGCCTGTTACCATGGCATCGGGGAGTGCAGCTGCTGTGGAGGATGAAGGTGCAACCGGGTGAAAAAAACAGACACCTGAAACCTGAAAAGGAAAGGTGAGTTTATAATAGGTCTATTATACATATACCATACTATTTGGAGAAAATTGTTATACATTTTTTTCATCAACGAGTTTGTAAAACATGGAATGTGTTTATGAATGTACATCAAAAATTGGCAAGGTATTTTGTTGGAGTGGGTGAAAAAATTATGCAGGATTTAACATTGGTGACCTGGTAGATCTCCCATGATGTGGATGTCTCAGGTCGTCCCTAGGGATCATTTAGAACCCTCCGGAAAGCCTTAACGGCTGGAACGTTTCCAAAGTCATGTATGTAGGTGGATGGTTTAGATGTTTTTTTTTCCGGATTTCCAGTTGGGTGATTTTTTATGGGATTTGTTTAGAGATTCCAGCCGGCCGTTAAGTTTCAGTGAGGGCAAGTGGCCATTTCAAAGATAAAGTGACCTTTAAAGGTCACAGAAAACTCATAAACGCAACGATTTTGGCACATTCGAGGCCTGCAGATTGGCATGTTTTGAAATGGCAAATATATACAACACATCTATAACAATTAAGTAATAACGCTTCAGGAACCAACCCCAAGAACCCCAAGAACAAGACCATTTTTTTTTGTTCTTCAAAAAGTTCCCCCAGTTGCTCCGCTTTTTTTTGTTTCTGCAAAAAAACAAACATCCGACAAAATGGAGGGAAATTTTGATCCCCGGCCCAAGGACTCAAAGATGAGAGCTGATGTGGTTTGTTACAATTGCCTCCTTAGCACCTTTGCGAAAACACCAACAGCTTCCCTCCGAGTGTTTGCCAGGTAATTTTTTGGATGATTTACTTGGCATAAATCAAATGTATCATGAATATATTCATGCATCTTATATGGAAATTGGAATGAAATATGTGGAGAGTTGTTGGTGGAGGCGGAATATAGCATCATGACAGTGTATCTATATCTACATTGATATTGATGTACAATATGGCATTTATCATCATACATATCATATTTGTGTGAGCGTGAATCATGGTGATGTCACGTGGTTTTCATCTCAAAAGGTAGGGTTTAAAGAGTTGTTTTCCCTTGATGTCAGGCGAGTCTGGGTGATTTTGTTGCTGAAATTCCTTGCCGGGGGTGAAGCTCATCAAGTCATGAAGATCAATGATTCGCTTTGCCAAGGGTGATTGCTTTCAACAGATTGTATATACTATTTATATTACTCGGACGACAAAAACAACTGGTACAAATCACTTGGAGGGGAAGTATTTAGCTGTGTTGTGATGCACATACTGGTGTCCATATGCAGGTATTAGTATGAAATTAGTACCAGTCTATTTCGGGGGTGCCCAATGCACAAACTTCGGTCCA
The DNA here is from genome assembly GCA_000507305.1 of Breviolum minutum Mf 1.05b.01. NCBI lineage: Eukaryota > Dinophyceae > Suessiales > Symbiodiniaceae > Breviolum > Breviolum minutum. The sequence goes on from DF239866.1 coordinate 114,529, forward strand.
ACTGACAGAAAGATGATGCTCCCAAGGTCAAGTGAGGAAAGTGGAGAGGCCGAAATCATTTCCGTTGGGTTTTTGCTGTCCAGGTCGTGGAAGATTTCTTTAAAACCGCTTCAAGGAGATTAGTAAAATCGTTAGAAGAATGAACATCCAAATCGGATGGCTTGCGATGTGAACATGTGATACCCTTTTCGGAGCAACATGAACAATGTCCGAGACAAGCCACTCATCTTCCCTGGGAAATTTCATGAAGGAAGAGTCATTGAGAGACACCCATTTGTTGGCTCCATGTCACTAGCGAACTAGTGGAGCTCCTACTCTGATGTTGAGCCTGATGACGGGTATATAATGATTTGTGCAAGCAGAGAATTTTTTTCACAAATCAGGTGACAACACAGTCTGGCCAGAAACGTGGTGTCAGGCTTGTCAGGCTTGGTTACTAAAGATTGGTAAGCTTTCCCTCATGTGAGCGACCTCCTGATGCTGACAGGGTTACCTCGTCTATTCGCATCACCGAAACGCCAGGAATTGGCCATGCGTTCTTGATATATTCACTCGTCAGGAAGCTAAAAGGACAGCGGGACCGAGGTGGTGTGGCAGGTCATGGTCTTCAAGGTCTTCTTGAGAGCCAGTAAGAAGCATCCTTCAAAACCCACCCAAAAAACACATGGAATGATGGGCAGATAATACACCTGGGCTGTGCTTAGCGATGAGATGCGATGAGTCTGTGCATGAGCATCCTGGATGATGTCGTTTTCCCTACTAAATCATCAGTAAATGCGCAACAGGGTGAGGGTTGAACACAAACCAGTTGTTTTTTTTTTTAGCTTACCCTTTTTAAGATATAGGGTCTTGGTGATTTCCCCCAAAAAAATCAGGATTCTTAAAAGATCAAAAAGATCAAAGACGATGAATCACATTATGTCCGGGATACTTATGTTTGAATATTTACAACAAACAAGCGCTGGTCACTACCCGTAGGGTCACCCCATTGGCCCTGAGCTGCGTTTGTTTTGGTGCCAAACATGCCCAAATGGACATTTACGTAAATGATGTAAAGTCATAATCTCGGCCATTTGTTTCATGTTTGTCAGATGTTCCACAACTAATCTGAGGATGATTTATTGTGATTTTACGTGTTGTGCTATCTATTTTGGAGGTGATGCCAGCCTCACGAGTTGGAATCAGCTTGGCCCCGCCCTCCCGGGGAGAGGTTTGCCACTAGCCATTACCATCCATGTATATTTGCCTATACATGACTGGTTGATTGTTTAATAAAAAACTACATGTGGTTGATTTTGATGGTAAAAGTATAGGTAAATAAACTATGATGGGACATAACCTTCCTCTGATAGTCGAAAATCATCTTAGGTGTCTAGAGTAAAATGGGTTTACCAGTATCCCTCAATTTTGGAGGGGACCTATTATTTTCCGGTAAGACTGAAACCTACAAGACGAGTGATAGCTTTTTGGGAGTTAAGAAGCTGTGAGTTTCGTCAGAATTCATCGAACAATTCAAAAATGGGTAAACTGCTCATGATTAAATGAGACATTATCCATAAATACTGGGCACATCTTATATAGATTAGCCTTGTTCCCTTAGCTTCTTTGAGTTTAGTGGGAGTTTACATGTAACCCACTGAGAGTTTCACTTTTAGCAGGGGACCTAAGGGTTGAGCATCCTGAAACCTTCAATTTTTTGTTATGAATGTACAAAACCCCTCATGATTGGCCATTGTTTCACATTGGATACCGAGGTTTGAACATTGCCTCTTGGTGACCAAGAGGGAGGTTCAACAATGGGAAAATCATCACTACCACCACCACCCTGGAGTTCAACAGTTCGCCCCTGAAAAATGGTGGTTGGAAGACGATCCTTGCCTATTGGGAAGGTAACGTTTCAGGGGCAAACTGTTAAACTTCGGGAGGGTAATTTACCAAGGGACCTGTTTTTATCCTTCATGAACTCCGCTGGGAAGCAGTGGGAATGGGCAGGAGTAGTGCGTTGTATACATATATTAATATATACATAACATTATATATATATATATTCATTGCATTGGTTCACATTTTTGAAGAGAAACCATGGATACAGAGAGCGGAAGCAACAACACAGAAAAAATATGGGAATTGTTTGATATATATACATTGTTGTTGGTTTGCGGTCAGTCGGTTTTTGTTACCCTCCTAGAAACTAACATATCCCCCACCAAGGCACTTTTGAAGATGATTTTCCTTGTCCTCAGCTGGGTTTTGCTAGTTCTCTGGAGGGTATACCGAAAGTACCTTGAGGTGACTTTTCTAGATTCTCGCTGGAGAACCGATGAAATCACGTCGACACTTTGAAAAGCCGTATAATCGTGCTCTCTTGTGGAGGTTGTTTACAACAAACTGACTCCTGAATTATCATTTAACAAAACCAACGACTTACTGAAAGTATGTATGTAATAAACATGATTGGTTGAACTTCAAATTTGTTGAAATGTGGTTTCTTCTGAAAAAACATATACCAAACTGCCACTTCTCTATTTCTATTGTGTTTTTTTTGGTCCAAGCACTTGGGTGGATCCGACCCCCTTGGCTTTCCCAAGGGACTCGATGGACTGCGAGCCAATGACCATAGCCAGAGCCTTGGAAAGGGCGTTGTGGAGAAAATGGGTGATTGGATGATTCCTTCAAGAGGTTCCGAAATGATTGTGAAACATGTTAACCGTTAACTATAGACTAGGGCAATTGACTCTTTTTTTTTTGTAGGGGGGAAGGGGAGGGTAGGTCTGGAAAATATGATATTTCTAAGGCTATATATGGACATATGTTTTATTATACCATGTGTTTTTAATGTGCCAAATATTTAAGGGCTTCGCAACTCAACATAGTTCATCGGAGCTTGGTGGTGACAGGTCACGACAGAAAGAATGGGATTGTTCACACGATTCTGGTAAGCAGTTGGTAGATACATGTAGGTAGCATATGATCACAGAAACTTATGCATATACCATATTGCCGAATATGCCTTTGAGTTGTACCAGGTATAGTGTCCTTTGCTTGCCTTGTATTGCTGTGTGATGTTTTAATGATTTTTACCACCAAGTGCCGGAAACATTTGAAAACATTGAACAATAGTTTTCCGCAATCATCCTCAATCTATTGTGGCAAGACTTGGCACTCCAGATTCCTAGCTAGGTGGTGTTTCATGTTTTTTTTTAATGTTTACCCCTACTTGGGGAAATTATCCAATTTGAAGAATATTTTTTTTGAAGTATGTTGAAACCACCAACTAGGTTGGGTTACTGGAAAGGAGAAAAAACAGGTCACCATGAAGGGCACTGGAGACTGAGAGGTAGCTTAAGGTCTTGAACGTCCGACCTGATTGTTTTTTGGTTTACATATGTATCATTGAAACAAAGTGAACTACAAGGTGGGCCCGTACCAGTTATAAATGGACTTATAACTGGTAGGGGGTCCATCTTGTACCAACAAGAACAGAAGCTTTCGAAGTTGAAAGTGCCATTTCTCCAGCCAAAGTTTGTGAAAATCTGAGGTTTTAGTTCTGCTTTGTCCATTTTGGACTGGTCTATTGTTTTGTCAATGAACTTGGGTTCTTGGACACGTTGGGGAAACCCAGCACACTTTGGTTTTTTGTTGGTTGATTTGAATTGCTTGCGAAATGTTTTTTTTCATCATGTTTTACCATATGTTTGACCATGATGCCACTTCTCCCCCATGAGTCGGTGATTTTTTGTTGCAGCTCTTGGTTTGTCGCGCAACGTTCGAGGTGTTACTGGGAATGCCTTGCTGTCGAGATATGCTGCATCAAGCTGGAGGAAAGCTGGGCCTTGGTGGGTTTTTTGGTTTTTTAAATTCCTACACTCCCCTAACACTAATCAACCATAAATGTAGGTATATAAATATATCATACATGGATCCGTTTTGGGGATTGGAGCTATTTATACCCTCCCCAAAACTAGCAGCAAGAAAAAAACACACCTGAAAATAGGCCCTTTGACACCCCAAAAGGGAAGTAAGGATCGTCTTACAACTACCTCCAGTGTGAGGGGCCCAATTTGCTGTTAGTTTTCAGGAAGGGTACATAGGTCATAGGTACAAATTGGGGAAAATGTTGTGTTTTTCCATCTCCCCAATATGGGTTGATCTCAAGTTTCTGCGTCTGTCGTACCGCCAGGGGGAGCCTGGAACTTCTTCAGGCATGCCGGGCAATTAAAAGAGTGTGGACTTGCTAAAAGGGGTGCCATCACATTGCATGGCAAGCAGAAAACATCGTATTTTAGGATATGTCGTTAGTAAATAGGTATAACATGGTACAACTACAACTCCTTTTACTAAACCAAGCACCCTGGATTCTCCGTATTTTTTGGGTGTTCGCCGCGTGAACCCCGATCCCAGGGCCTCTATCAAGAAAGGATTCCGGATGCCATCACCTTTAGCACTGCCATGAGTTTCCTGGCGCGACTGGTCGTGGCGTTTGAACGCCAAGTGGGGGGGTCAAGAAGCCGGCCCCCGGAAAACCAGTTATAAGTAGGGGTGATATATAACTCCACTTATAAAATCTTATAAAGGCCGCGGGGCGAAATAAAACCCAGGCTTAAACCCATTTATTTTGTGGCCATTTTGTAAGGAACCCCCATGTCACTCCATTTCGGCAAAAGTGGGCCCATCTTTTTCTCCCTCGAAAACTGTCACGGCTGGACCCATCAGCCCTTGGTGCCTCGGTGTCATTCCTTTCAGAAAGATGGATATGAAATCTTTTTATCTGCTACGCCAGACTCGTCTCATCATGGGGTAAGCTTTATAGTGCACCCCTCTAAACGGCATTATACGGCATTTGTGCTCAATCTTTTTAGGGAAGCCCATGATCATAGGATCCATGTATGGTATATATATATATGTATATATGTTTTTTTGTCGACTCTATACATTTAGTTTACTGTATTTTAATGGTAGCAGCTGTAGGTAAATATGCCATACATGGATCCTGTCGTGGTTTGATCAATGAAAATATATACATCCATCGAAGAGTTACCCCTGAAAGTAGGCCGAAATTGCCCCCAATCTCGGAAGGCAGGACCTTAAACTCGTGTTTTTTTTAACAGGGTTTATTTATATTTTAAATGTTCATATATAGACCTACCTTGTAGATCCTCCCGAATGGAAATTTGATCCAAAAAGTCACCTTGTAGATGGTGTTCTCATTATTTTGAATGATAAGCCTTGAACATATATATAGAATGATATAGAAAATAATGGGAAACAACATACAAAAAAGCTACGTTTCACAAGACTTGATGGTGAGACAAGAAGGTCATGTATATATGGAAGTGTTCCAAGAATAGCTAGGTACACCTCAAAATTTACCCACTAAATCACAGAAACTGGGGCAGTTCACTGTTTACCCAAGGACTTTTTTTTTGGAATAACTTTATTAACAACTTACAACGCATCGCATTTTTTGCCACCATTGTTTCCAGCCTCCAAGCTTGAAATTACCCGGTAGTTGTGAGGTTCAGATGAATTGCCTTGGGAAAAGGCGTTGCAATTGCCACTTGGTGAAGCACAGAGTTTGTTGGACGGGATGTTGTTGGACATCACCGTTGGTTCTCCATTGGTAGAAGGTGTTGTGTAAGAATACCCCTCCGGGGAACTAAATTATCCCACCTTTGGAAGTTCGGAAAATCATCGACTCAAAATTGACTTTAAAAAGGGGGATACCATTTTGATGGTTCAGAAATCCGGCGATCATCACCTGGGATCTATAAAACCTTGTAAATCATGGGACAAACTACCAACCTCAACTGGTTAGCCGGATTTCTTCCATCAACAATATGTTAGTGTTCCCAGGAGGGGTAGAGTCTTGCCATAGGAACCAAGATGAAGTCACAGGGTGTGAATAAACCGACGATGTAAGACTTTAGCGACTCCAAGTTGAAGTTTGCTGCCAGAGGAGAAGGCAGCAACAGATGATGTTTCCCGCGGAGGTGTCCTTGCAGGTCCCACCGTTTGGGTTTTGGGGGTTGGTTTTGGGCTATGCAAAATGGAATGCTATGTATGAAATACGAACTGGCAATTTTGGCGGTAGCGAAAATCCATTTCACCGTGATCAGACATGAAACACATAAAAAAGCTACCAACAAAAAAGGTTGAAGATATTGCATCCAATTGTCGCAAATGAGGAGGCAATCCAACCATTTAACCTTTGCAAGTGACTTGTCATGGCTCAAATGTATCATGAAACACCTGCCTCTAATCAAATTCCATATGTCTCCATGGGGATCTTGGCTGCGCAGCACCTTTTGAAGACTTGATGATGTACCCTCCCTGGAACTAACAGCAAACGCTCTGAAAATAGGCCGTTGAACGCCCCAAAAAGGAAAGTCATGATATTAATGATCGTCTTCCAACTACATCCATGTACATGGGTAAACTATTCGCTGTTAGTTTCAGGGTCCCAGGTACTTTTTTTGGGATCCCTATGAATTCCCCCCCAAAAAAAATTGTTGATCTTCTACCGAAATCTTAAGGCAATTTGCGGGTGTTGGTTTTGAGCCACCGAAATCAGTGACAGGATGGTACGTTGATGACGGTCATGGCTCGACGGATGGAGTGGCAAAGGGCTTTGACTCAGAGGCGCGCCTTTGGGATACCATGGTTGATGGCGCCGTTGTTTGTGGCTGTTTTCTATGTTTCCCCCAGCCCCTTGTGGAAAGATTTGAACATAACTTATTAAACAATAAAAACACCAGAGATGGTGATTCCATCTTAATTTTGGAAAGCTATAGTCACTATAGTCTTCCAATTCTGATTTTTTTGATGGTCTGAAACTGTAGTTTTAGAGAGAGTTTAGCACATTATCCTGGAATACTAGATGGTCATTCCTGAAATTGTGCTTCTTACATTACGCTTGACTGAATCCATCCCTTTGAAACTTCGAAACAACCATCAAATACCACTGAAACTAGCTTCATTGCTTTAAGTGGGTCATAAAGCACCCCATAGATCTCATGCAATCTTACATATATCACATGTATGTATATCATATGCTTAATATATACACACATGTATATTGATTATGAACAGTTCATAATACATATATATATATATATACTGTACATATTTTATTTCAGTATAGATAATATATCACTATTGAAGGCCAAGCCTGAGATTTTCCAACCTTACTTACTGTAGGAATGATTAAGATTAAAGGTTTGCATTATATTTTCCCACTCACAAAAGAGCAATTTGGAGCCTTGTGGATCGTTCAAGCCAGAGCATTCCATAAAAATCATCCATCCATCACTGAGACAGGTCTGTGAGCATCGGCTACGAGGCTCTTCATGTTGTAGCTTTAGCTGACAGTGAGATGCCGATCATGATAGATTCTAGTTCTACTTGAGATACATTCATTGTACCATCTTTGCATATGTTTTTCGTACATGTATATTTATTCATATATGTATATATTTCGAATATGTTGAACATATTCATAGTTCCATGTTTATGCTTATGCCAAAGCCCTGCACGAGGTCCCAAATGGATGATAAAGAAGGGTTGCCTATCAGACACCTGGAAGATGCTTATGTGACAATGTGACCAGTTTTTTGTGCAGTCATAGTTTCTTATTTTGCTTAGAACTAAATGTTGCAACTGTAGGAAAGTGATCGGTGGAGACAGGGCGTCGTTTTTTTTTTGCACATGGATCAGTCTTGTTTTTTTGCAAGGAAACCCTTGGGATGATTCCTTCTTCCCCAGACAACCCTCTAATAATTAGAATGACCTCCCTGAAACTAACAGCCAAAGTTTACCCCTGAAAATGGATGTAGTTGGAAGACGATCCGGCTTCCTTTTGGTACGTTGAACGGCCTATTTTTCGGGGGCAAACTTGCTGTTAGTTTCAGGGAGGGTAACATGTATTTTTTGAGTTCGCAAAACTGAACGCAGCCGCCTCGGAAGGGAAGGTTGGAAAGATAGTCTTGCTTTTTAGCCCCAAGTTCGTGATACTGTTGATGTTTTTTTTCACAAAATCCGGCGATCACCACCGTATCGATGTATCAAGGGTCTGTAAAAAGTGCCAACAAAAAACCTACCGGACCTCAATTGGTGCCAACCCTTTGTTCCATGGCTAGCAACATGATCTTGGAACACCTTCAATTCAAAGAGAATCCATGGAAGATTTGCAGATTCACAGCTCTGCCTCCCTCGATCACTTGAGGGCTTTGATCAGGTGTGTTGACAAGTGATTCTCTATGGGTGGCTGAAATCCGGCTTTCACCCGTTGAGGTTGGTAGTTTATCCCATTATTTACAAGGTTTATACATTCCAGGTGGTTAGCCGGATTTCTTCCATCAACAGTACCACTGAAATTATCTGAAATTAGCCCTTTGTTCTGGAAGTAAATCTTATGTTTTGGATCTATTCCTGTCCTGGCCCAGGATGCCAAAGAGTCACCAGAATTCGTACCAAAATTCAGCAAGCAATCTTTGTAAAGCGTTTATTTGCCACTGTTACTAGATTGGGGGTAGATCCAACTTAAATGTCTCTCATTTGACTAGGTAATCTTCGCCTTGAAGGTCCTTAGGCCTCTATGGCACATATATGTCCCCCAATGCCATCCCCTCCATGAAACTACCACATAGCTATCCTCTATTCATGTCATTGATGCAAGGCAGCCTTGATTAGTGCTTGCGACTGGCGTTTGGGACTTTCACTTCTTCGTGCGACCTTCTCAGCTATGTCGGGGACAGTTTGGGACAAATCCAAGTCGTTGGAGGGTCAAATTAGATTTTATGAAGCGCAAGGGAGTTTTATGTTTTTTTTTATGCATTAAAAACCCATTGCTTAACCCTCCTGGGAACTTAAATTATCCTTTTCCCTTTTGGCAACTTTAAAGATGATGTTCCGAACTTCCCACCACGTGGAACTTTGAAGTTTCGCTCCGAAAAGGAAGGAACTTTTCCAACCTTTTTTGGGGTCAACTCAGGAGGTAAAGGCACAATGATCCTTCAGTTAGCCATTAATCGTCGATTGTTAGGAAATCTTACTTGGCCAATGGCTAAACTTTAAACTTTTTGGGATTACATATTTAGTAGGGAAAATAAATGTTCAAACTCTTATTTTTTTCGGGTCCATTGGCTAAGTGAGAAATGGGCAGGATGAAGAATATCTAATTATCGTAAGACAGGATAGTTCAACGCGACGGTGGTGGATGGGACCCCAAATCGTTGATGGTTCAGACATCCCGGCGATGCACCACCTGGGATGTATAAAACCTTGAAAAGAATGGGATATTTACCATATCAACTGGCGCAGGAGTGTTTCCATCAACAGTATGGTGATGATTTCATGTTTGTTTTTTGCAATTGTCTCTGTGACACAAAGAATAAGTGTCACATCATTCATACATGATATGCGAAGCTTTGAACGTAGCTTGGCAAAAGTCTTTGTAAAGCTTCTGAGAACCTGGTGATATTCACCAGCCTGGTTTTAGCAGACCAAAAAGAGACTGCTTGCACTTGAAAACATGTCATAAGGCACAAAAGGATAATCCACTAAGTTCATGTTTCATGTGATAATGATATGCTTTTATATATTGCTTCTGGATGACTATAGATATATTATCATATCGCATTTCTATAGATAAATACGGATAAATAATACCGCATATTCTCAACACTTGGGATATTTCCCCCAAACAACAATGCCCCCTCCACATTCCCATCATGTCTTTGCAGATTCTCATGACATCAGGTTCATGTGAGACCTTGGTGAATGACATCACCTTGAGCGCTGCAATTACTGCATGTCACTTGTGACCTGAAAATTACTCCCCGAAATTTGACAAGGAACCAGAATAGTTCTCAAATGGAATCTCCTCTTCCAGGGCTTCATTTTCAGGTTCCATGTTAGTTTTCGGGAGTGTATGGAGAAAAAAATCCAATATTTCAACAGCCAAATGACTGACTTTACCCGATCCCTGAAACAGGTCCAAAGTGGTTGGTTCAAAAGGATTGGTCGGTCCATGGTTAGTTGAAAATTGGGAGGCAACTTTTGGGAGGTCCACATTTTCCCTTTTTTGGGCCAAGATGTGCCTTGTTTGTCAAGAGGTGATTTAAAGCCGTGGATGTTTTTTCTGATCGAGATCCCCTGTTTTTTGGGGGTGGGGGTTGGGGCACGGAACCACATTTCAAGGATTGTTTACTGGAAATGTTCCAACAAGTTTACCTCAGATTTTTTGAGATGAACAACTATCTCAACTTTTTAAAATTAGGGAAGACTGCTGCACATGTTTTTTTTTAATGCCTGAAACTAACATGGCACCGGAAAATGGATGGTTGGAATTCGAATTAGTTTCCTCTTGGGATGGATTCCTGTTTGCTGGGATGTGTTTTTTTTTCCACTGACGGCAGGTCACAGATCAGTGGATGTTGTTGCAGCACAGCAAAAAGAAATGGTGCTGCCAATGGTTGTTGGTTTTGCTTGGTTAATTGATTGGTGGGTTAGTTGATTTAGTTGTTTGGTTAGTTGCCTCCAAAGAATGAAATTGATTCCAAGTCTATTATATCTATTATGGAGTTTGAACGCTTCAACAAGTAAGGTTTTTTGAAGTTGTGGATTTTGTTGAATAAAAAATGGAGGTTGGGAAAAGGACAATGTTCAAGTATATGCATGTGGTGAGTACCAGTAGCTTTAGCAAACCAAATTGTCTCAGTACTAAAGTTTGTGGCAAGGACTCGTCCCATCATTGTTGTTACACCTAAGTGTTTGCATGGGTCCCCTTTGCGTTGCTTCACATTTCGCATATCTAATAAACCCATATATATATATATATTTATTTATTTATTTATTGATTTGATAAGCAGACCTGTTCTTATACTACTCCCATCTACTCCCTGGTAAAGAATCCTCTTACATCTCCATTTTGATGCTGCCATTTCTTCTCATTCGGAAAGGTTCCAAAACAGTTTTTTTTCCGGTCCGTCCAATCGCCTTCTTTAGCTATGGGCGAACTGATTCGGATGCCTCATGGGGAAGCAGATTGTTGCGAGGAGGTGGAGTGGGGAATGTTTGTTTCGCGGTTTTGGAAGATGTGTTGGGCTGTCGTTTACAGCCCAGGATTCCAGTCACCACCAGGATTTTGACATGTTCTTTAGGCTCGGGGATTCCGTAAAAAATAACCTCATTTCCACTGTTACTAGGTGGGGGGACAACCTAAGAGATGTTTGAGATTCGTGTCACTCCTTCAAATGAAAACCAACAGATCCATTTGAACCACATCTTTCGGATCTTGGGTTCCAGGTATATATGAGTTTTCCTGGAGAGAGAGAGAATAGAGAGAGAGGGAGATAGCAAGACAATTTGGAGTGGTGGTTTTCTCTATAGTGAAATCCAATGTACGTTGTCCTGACTTTTTTCTAATCATGGTGTTGTGAGGATTGGCTCTGTGGCATGTGAGGTTGTTTAGAATCATGTGAGTTATATTTATTCATACCACCTAGGATCCATCTATGGCATATTTACCTACATTTCGTGTACTTTTTTAAGGAAAGAATACATGGATCCTATGGGTACTTGCATTTTCAAGATCTAGTTTGATTATGTTTGATTGTTAGGAAACTTTTGACTGAAGCTTAGAATAGCCCGCCTACCTGCATCTGGGGAGACAGTGCAACTTGGAACGATTGTAACGGTGAACGAACGCTTGGAGATCGATTTCCTGTAGTTTGGTTGCTTCATTCTTCCACATGGTGATCTTGTAGGGAATTTTTCACTTCACAATGGCCATGAACGGTTTATGAACTTGGAGGTTCATGAAATAGAGCCATTTACCATAGTTTACACATATTGTTGGTTCCAACCCCGTACGTTTTACTTCAATTAATCCCATCTACTTATTGTATTTTCCGAGAAAAACAACACAGATTTTTCAGCTTCTCAGCGCCCGAACCCCAGTCTTGTTTTGGTGATGCTCCAGTGGAACGACACGGCTATCAATTCGTGGGCTTTGGTCATGGTTCCTTCAGTCAGGCGGGTCCGGTCAAGCATGGCTAATGGGCTTCCTTCCCTAACTTATATATCACCCGGAAAGGATCGATGGCGATCGCCACTCCCATTAGTTTTGGTTTATCATAGCCCCTTCCAAATCGCCACCTTTTGGGGGTGAGTGCGGCATCTACTTTTCAAATGGTATAAATTATAACCGTTATAACCTTTAAAACAAGTCGAAACCATGTGCAAATAGATTTGGAGAAACGATTGCATTTTGCAGCATTGAGTTTACGGAGTTTTTGTTGGGTGTCCTTTTTGTTTCGGGTTTGAGATGGACATGAAGCATTTTGGCGCTAAGGTGTGGAAAAATTGATCGTTGGTCGCGTTGGTTGCAGCATGTTGCAGCTTTTGTGGTGAAGGAGTGTTTGTTCTGACCAGATGTACTGTTGATGGTTTAGAATCCAAAACAACCACCTGGGATGTATAAACACTGTAAATAATGGTAGATTTACCATATCAACTGGTTAGCCGGATTTTTTTCCATCAACAGTATGGCTACCCTCCAGGGAACTGTTTGAAGTGGGAGTTTTGCATACATAAACATGTCGCGAAAACCGGGCTTAAATAAATCAGAAATCATTGCGAAATATGGTCCAAAAACCGCTAACATATGCTAACATCAACTGTGTTTATCCAGATTTTGGCGAAATCAGCTGTATGTATCATCATTTCTTCAAAAGAATATCAAGGATTTATGATATGTACATTTCTTGTTAATCACTTTATCAAATGGTTGGAAAAGGTAAAAGTCGCATCATTTGACAAACTGAACCCACAAATTCTCACCTTGCAGGTGAATGACATGGAATTTGTCGGTCGAGGACGTGGCAACTATGAAAAGCAGCAAAGAACCCATGTGGATGGCTATCGGTGCAGGCCCAAAAACACGCAAAACTAAGATGTTTGCCTCAAAATCAAAGCGGGACAGATGATTACATATTTGGAGATGTTGGAGATTCTTCTTGTCTATTTTCTGTCGTTGGGGCGGGAAATTTGGTTTGCAATGAAACGATCGGTGAACCGACCTGTTAACATGGAGGCTCAAAATTATCTTGCAATCTCAGCAGTCAAGGGTTCTTGTTAGTGCAAATGGACCCTTCCTCCCTTACACAGCTTTGTATAGTCTATTGAGAATTAATCGATTGTTTAGGACGATTTCTTGTTGTAAGACTTCAGGATGAAAATAATCATGATGTTTTCCACTTGGCCCAGGGCTATCTATCCTTGATAGATTTGCGCCTCTTAACAGCCTTGGAAATTCAATCTTTTTTAATTAGACATATTGCTGAAGACAAATAGTTCTGGACGTGTATCTCGGAAGGAAGATAGGATTGAATAGGTAGGTACTGTTGATGGCTGAAATCCTGCACCACCTGGGATGTAAGAAAACCCTGTACACAATGGAATAGCGTACTGGTATCTATCAGCTGGTGCAGGATTTCTTCCATCAACAGCATCAATCAGTGTAGATGAGTTGGTTGGGTGGGTCGAAACAAAGAATCCTTTCACGTCAGACCACTTTGTGCTGGCATTGTCACTGGTGTTGCGATCTTAGCAACTCGAATCTGGCAAATGGTGGGAGGTGAGTACCAGTTGCTGAAGGAAGATGAATAAAGAACCTCGTTTTTTGTTTTTGAGGATGGTGCTAATATTCAGTGGGAAATTTCAGGGAACCCCCAATAGGTGGGACCCCTTTCCCATACTATTTCCATAAGAATCCCTATTCCCAATTGGCAGTCCCTGGAATCACCCTTGAAATATGCAGGTTGAACGGTTGAACCTTTGTGGATATAGCTAGCAGTTGGAGCCTCCAAGTTTTTGAAGTTGCCAAGTTGCCTCAACTTACAAATCTGCGCATCGACTCCTGTAAGAAAGTGAATCAGTTTTCTACGTAGAAGTAAATAAGGCGGATATTATTTACCTAGAACCCAAAAATCCGAAGGTAAAAAGGTTTTCACCCCTGAAAAGAATGCCTAAACTCCAACCAAGGGCCAAGGGTCTTTGTTGGGTTCCATGTAATTATAAATAGATAGAGTCGTTTATGTCTTACATTTGTGTCGTTTCATTCGCATGTGTAAATTTGCATATATGCATACATTGCGACCCCAGCCAAGGTCAATCTCAAACGGTGGTTTACTAAGGGAATTCGCCAAGTTGCCCTTGGAACTGATAGTAATTTGCTAAGATACTGTTGATGGAAGACATCCTGCACCACCTGGGATGTATAAAACCTTGTGACATAATGCGAAAAACTACCTATCAACTGGTGCAGGATGTCTTCCATCAACAGTATAGTGGACCAAACAATGGCAGCTTTGGGGATTTTGTCAAGATTTTAATTGCGTATAAGAATTGACTATACCTACACGTCTACATATTTTGCAAAACCGACTCCGGTCTCTACAACGATTATTTGAAGATATTTGAAGAGATGTTGAAGTGTAACCTCCCTGAAACTAATTCCTTTTGAGGGGGCGTTTCGGCCTATTTTCAGGGGCGAACTTGCTGTTAGTTTTTCGGGGGTTGTATATGTCTGATTTTATGATTCGATGTGGATTCCAGAATAACCTCTATTTGAGGAGCAGAGAATACATCATGCCTTGCCTCTGGGCCGGATCTCCCCCAAACAGAAGTGGCGCCAGTAGCTAGCAATTCTTGGCAGATGTACATATATTTTTTCACGCATCCGTTTTTTCATCTATAGGGTGCATGTGTACATTAATAAATTAAAACATTCTATTGGTTTGGATTTTCGGGTGACAAAAGTATAGCTCGCATCATGTTTTGATTCTTACATTTCCTTCGATGTCTCTTGTTGCCGGCCTTCCCCCCTAAAGTACCCCCCCAAGAAGTAAGGCCTTATTAATGGCTTATTAACCATTGGTTTCCCTAAAAAAGCCTGAATTAAACCCTTATTTCTGGGGGAGGGGTTGCGTTGGGAGGGGGGTAAGTTGACCAGCCATGATTTGTTTGGCACCTGTCTAAGGTAACCCTGAGCATTGTGGCTGCCACGGTCATTCAATCATCTGCCAGCACCATGGCAGATTCTCCTGGCGATCCGACCGGCATCTTCAACCATGTGAGACTTGGGTGAATCAATGTTAGCCGCCAAGAACTCGGGAGCAGATGAGTTCAGGAGTCATGATGGGATATCTAGAAATGATGTAATATGTATATATAATTATATATATATATAGAGATAGATAGACATGAGATTAGTTTGAGGAACTTACCCAGGTGCTCCCTGGGTTGTTGTTTGATAGTTTAAGAATCACCACAAAATTGCTGGCTAGTGGCTAGTAGTGTTGGTAGTGGATCTCGTTTTATGATAGGTTTGCCAAGGGATAGGCGGTGTGTGTCACGGTTGGGTTTAGTGGCTTACCTTTCTCAACTTCTCCGAGTGCCACAGAATATATGTCATTTGATTATTCGATGCTAACATGTTTTTATCACCAAAATAGTTTCCATTCAATGATGAACCTGGTGATGCTTTCAAAGATATTTCAGGTTTTACCCGTGTTTGAAGAAAGTTTACCGTTTACCCAGTTGACTAATATGTTCAAAATGGCGGGTTCAAAGCACCCACTGGTGAAATCTGTGTTTTCAAGACGTTCAAGGACGGGGGGGCATTTGTTGGACCACAGCAATTCTTTTTGCAGTTGTTTTTTTCCAAAAAATTCTTTCAGAAGAGAAGTTGGTCAAAGGGTGCGCAAAACCACCCTGAGTCCAAAAAGAAGCTAGGTGGTGGTTTCAAACATGGTTTACTTTCATCCCTCTTTTGGGAAGATTCCCACGAGCATCTCTTTCAATTGGGTTGAAACCACCAACTAGGAAGGCTTTGCTTCCCAGCATGAAGCCGAAACTGATAGCAATTTGTTCAGCTATTAGCCTTGGACTTGAGCCAGACATCGAGAAAATTCATTTGTTCATCTATCAATCAGCTAAACTTATCTTATGGCTGGTCAACTATAACTAACCCCCCCTGGCTGGTTGACCCCGACCCCCTGAGGAACCACCACCCCAGAAATCAGCCGGCCTTATGAAGGGTTTATGAAAACCCATTGGCTATCCCCTCCGCCCCCCTGCATTTTCTCAGAAGTTCATATAAATCTGTCAACCTTCACCCCATGGCACCAGTTCACTTCAACCCCAAGAAAGTGCGGTTGTTCGTGTTGAGGACTGGGGCGGGAGCAGCAAATGGGCCTTCTTATGATTGTAGCTTGGGCTTTGAGAACTGGCAGGATGCATGGACTGTGAAGCATCAGCGATGGTGTTGCATCTTGGTTTTGACATTGGTGTGTGTTTGGTAGGGGGTTGGGTTTGTTGAAGATGGGTTGAAAGGGTCTGAAAAGACTGTAGTAAATAAATGGACATATCTACCCTTCTGAGAACTAACATATTCCCTTTTCCCCGTTTGGCACTCTTGAGTCGATGTTTTTCCTTTTCCCGAAGTGTGATATGTGATAGTTCCCTGGAGGGTAGGCATATTTCAGGAGGAACCAGGATTACGCACTGGTCGGTATTTTACTGATATGTCCACCAGCCTTAAATTAATAGACGCCACCAGGCAACTAGCATTTGGGATATCAATCAAACAAACAAACAAAGGTTCAATGCTTCCATGCTGGTGAAGGGGGAGATATGTTTCATAGATCAAAATATGCGTAGCCGAGATTTACCCTGAATGATTCACTCATGAAAATCAATTCTGCTTCCAAGAGGAGATGTCCTTTGGGGATTGCAGTTTTTTTTCTTAAAGGGCCTATATTAGTTTCAGGAAGGGTGCCATTTTAGTGTATGTTTCTGCATGGTTTCAAGTATCAATGGTACTTAGTACTGACTGATGGGTTCCCAGATGGAGCGATGATCTTGATATGTTTGGATGTCCATCCAAAAAAGAGACATGTACCAAAACTATAACAGCACCCCTGAACAAGGATGGTTTTAAGACTGTTTCCTATTTTGGAACAGACTCATCTTACAAGGGTGGTTCGCTGCCTTTCCCCATGTGGCATCTTCCAGGTTTCCTGGAGAGTCGCGGCTGTGCTGAAAAGGTGGTGCATCGTGATCATTTTATCCATGTTGTACGACATGGTGATGACATGCATGGTCATTTCAGCCACTGTTTTTTGGACCGCATTTTATATTTGGTGGTTTCAAATATGTTTGATTTTCACTCTATTTGCGGATGATTTTTCCAATTTGACTAACATTTTTCAGATGGGTTGAAACCACCAACCAGTTTTTTCCGCTCCCCCCCAAAAAAGGAGAAGTTTCAATCGCTTGGAATCGGATCGGCACCCCATGTCAACGGGTAAGAAACCTTGTTTATCCTTGTTTCGTTTCGGGGTTTCATGTTGGGACCGGGGACTATTATACACGGCCCATCCGGGCAGCCCCGGAAAGGAAGGGCAAGGATCCTAAAACAGGAAGGGTAATCTCTTGTACATGTAGATTTATATATATATACTGTATATACATGCATATATTATATTATTTTTACATTATATCATATAATATTTTTTTCTTGTTTTATATTTTATCATATCATATTGTATTACATTTTACTTTATTATATCATTTTTAATCTTTACATATACATTATATATTATATATATTATTTTATTATATTTTATTTTATTTCATTTAATTTTATTTGATATTATTTATTTATTCTTTAATATATTTATTTATATATTTATTTATTCATTTATTTTTTCTTTCTTTATTTCATTATTTATTTATTTATTTATTCATTTATTTATTTATTTATTTGTTGTATACATACATCGTAATTGTTCATAATTCTCTTCATCCCTTACTTCACCCTTAAAAAATATACATCATTTGAATGATTTCTGAATCTTGCGCCGCCACTTGCTTGCTCAGATTTTGCGGGCGGAGACGCCGCCTATGATACTCAAAGCCAGATGCTAGGCAGACATTACCAGGAGGGGGAGGATGACCTCATGAGGTGGAACAGCTAAAGTTTGGATACCCAAAAATAGGTCAAGTCAAAGATAAGATATATATGTATATATTATAGTGTATTTATATATTTATAATATATATATATATATTTATACACATGTACATACCTGCAACCCAAATGACCCTTATTTTGGTTGGAAAAGGCCTTGTTTTGAGGGGTTTGCCTTCAAAAAAATAGAGGTCATTCGGGTTCTAGGTACATATTCAAGGAGTGTTACTCGTACCTTCTTCACTCTGCTGAAATCCATCCGGGAATATTCCAGGGTGTATATACCACCAAAGTTTGTATGTTCTGCATTCTCTATGCAAACATGTCTCTTGCCGATTGAACTGTTTTCACAATGTTGAAATTCCTCCTAGAATCCAGTCGGTTGTCGATGTTGAAACTTGTTGGGATGATAGCTCATGCTTGGTAGGATATCACCATGCTTAGAGGCTTTGTGACTCCAGCATCCCAATTCCTTTCAGGGGTTGAACTGCTAAAGGGAACTCTTCTAAGTCAGGAGGAACCATCAATCTCTTCCATGCTCAACACAAAAGGTAGCTGTGGCGTCCGACCCACCACTTTTAGCTGTGAAAAACACCGAAAAATTGTGGTGTATGTAACCGCCATGTTCCCCAAAAGGAGCAGAGTCAAAAGAATGAAATCTCAGCTGCTTAAGATTCTCAGGATCTATGATTGTACCATGGGAATTCCAAGTTGGCAGAGTTTATGGTCGCAATCGAAGAAAGTTTGGTACCTCGGCTGCGCGTTGAGTGGGAAAAAACAACAACGAAAACTCCACGGGGCTCGAGGACCTCCAAAAAACGATGGAAACTGCAAATAATTAGGAATCTCCAAAAAAATTCAGCGGTACCTTATTGTTTTATGTGCCATGTTTTTATTTCTCCAGGGCTGTAAGATGTCAAGTGACTTCCATGTTTGGTTGTTTTAGGGTGGGCTGGAGGATCATTGGTTTTGGAAGTGGGTAATGTTTTTTTTTAAATCACTTTTGGCCTTAAATTCTGTGTTGAGAAGTTGAACGTTGTGTTTTTGTTGTACCTTTGTCTTGGATTTGTTTAAGGTTATGTTACGTGGATTGCGAATTTTTACCATGGAAAATCACCATCAAACCACCACCATTTGGGAAAATATGTTTGGATTTTTTTCGAAGCATCTTACAAGCAAATCGTAGTTGTTCATGTGCCACTCGCTGTACCTTCTTGTGTTTTTCAAATCAGTCCTAGCAGTTGTTGCTCAAGCCAGCTTGATCGAAACTGATTCACAAAAAAATCCTGCAGTTGAAAACTGTATGCCCCAGGACGCGAATATATCCCACGTATGTTTTTTTTGAACCGAAGAAACATCTTCCAAGCAATTCCGATTTGGAGGGGCTATGTTAATACCGGGAAGCCCTTAGTTATCCTACACTGCCTACTGGGGTGTTTTGTCCCAACAGTGTCACTTGGTCATGGCATCACAAAGTCACCATTGGGTGAGCAACCTATTTGTACATTTGAAAAATAGAAGCTTCAAATTTGTCCATTTGGTGAGGCATATGACGGTATGAGTCTATATTCATATATGTGTGTTTCCTAAATTGGTGGTACCCAACAACCATTGGTTTTCCTACTAAAAATGATCATTTTGGGGTGTTTTGGGGCACCACCATTTAAGGAAACACCCATATAGACGACCTTGTTTTTTTGTTTGGAAATGTTTGCATCACATTGGTGTTGAGGTGTTGTGATCATAGTCATGGAGAAGTGATGGTGCCATTGAGGAAAAGGGACGAAACGTGGGTGGAGCACATTGGTAGCCAGTTGTGACGGAAGCTGGAACATCCAGAGTCTTTTAACTCAATGTTTGTTGGGAAGAAACAACGCAAGACTTCTTACTGTCATGTTATGCAGTTTGCCACGCGCAGTTGCGGTCTGTTTCGATGCATAAGGATTTTGCACCAAAAAAACTGACATGGCAAATTAGATAAAAAGTCACCTTTTGAATCTTTTCTTATGCTGAACATGGGGGGGAGTTGCCAGCTTGACATGCTTGGAACTAATTTTGTTCGCCCCTCGTTCTTATCTTGTTCTTGGATGCTCAGATGAAATGTAGCAGGAGCTATTGCTGTACCTCTCTCCATATTGGTTGCCAAGATGGTTACCACAGGTGTTGAACGGGTGGTGGGTGTTTTCCACGTGCTGGTGTGGAGAGGGTGTATCTTAGCCATCGATTTGTTGCAAATCGGTGGGACCCTAAAAGATGTACCTCGGTATCTGGAGGTATTTAAGTTGCCTTCGAAAAGAAAGCTCTGGAAAATACATCTTAGATCATCATCTTACTAATGTTTATCATTGCAAGTTTTTTAGCCTGAAAAAATGACAAACAGTGATCAACGAGTGTCAGAAGGACACTCAGACAAAGGTACCTGACGTCGCTACAAAGTGCTGTTTAGCTGTTTTTAATGTACTGTATTTTTGTTGTTTGCTGTATATGTGAAACAATTTTGGGGATTTTTGTTCCGCCCCTGAAAGTTTCACGGCTGGAACCTGAAAATTTGCCAACTTGTTTTTAAGAAATATATGCAAAGTTCCTACAAACCACCGGCCGTTGCATCCAGTTGCTTCCCGTTTTTGGGTCCCATCATGTCCCATGGAATTTGTTCCGCTTTCATATCTTCTGCCATAAAAACACACCCCGTTCTAACAATGCAATGCAAAAAGAGATGTCAAAATTCGTGACCCTTGACCCCAAGTAAACGTTTCAGAATGTGTGGTGCTTTGCCTTCCAAGGCAATGATTATTCAATGTTTTTTATTGGTTGTTTTTTTGGTTTCCTGAGAACGGTACCTTAGGACCCCAACCACTAAAAACGAAGGGTTTCTATGACCTTTTGCATCCAGGAATCCCATGGACTCAAGTGAGTGAAGAGTACACCTTTTCCGTCCGCAGCGACGATGGAAGGGGTTTTCCCGCAACTGACATCGGTTGTTTTTTGTGTGTTTGGATGATGGTGATTCAACTATATAATTTGGATGTGGCCCCCTCCCAGTAACAGTGACCACCAGGATTATTCCATTTTTAGTAGGGAATCCTTATAAACCTTCACTTGTGACTGTTACCGGGTGGGCGGTAGTTCCAATATACATATATATATAATGACTAATTGTTGGTGGTTTGGGTTGGTGGTGGTTTGGGATTTTAAGACCCTTAAGTAACAATTCCTTAGTTGATCGAGGTAGTAATCTGATGGAGTGCAGACTAATGTCACTTGGCTGATTTGCTTCATTGAAGACTGGTTCCCCAGTTCTATATCTATATCTACGTATATAAGTATTTATATATTTATATTTTTTATATATCTAGCTTATACATTATAATGCAAAAATGATCCATATGTTGATTTGTGCTGCGGGAGGCACCATTTTCAATGCCAAGCAGCACAAATCCGACTCTTGATGCTGGTCAAGAAGACAAATATAGATTCCAAATGACGAAACCTTGAAGTTACTCTCATACCCATACCATCCATGGGACTGGTATATTTACCTACATTTACCATAAAAATAAGCCAAATGTGTGTAAATATGCCATACATGGATGATATGGGATATAACAGTATTTCTGGGTTTTGAAGATTCCTTGCTTCAATTCCTGTTCCATGGGTCATGTTTAAGGGAAAACAAACCGTGACATCTCTTCCTCCCCAGATTGCCGCGCGGCCGAAGGGTGGAAAAAAAAAAGCAGCTTGCTGATGGCCAAAGATTGTCATTGGCGACGTAGAGCAAATGAAACAAACATGTTGCACCGATGGGCACTATCGACCTGGCATAACAACGATGACGATGTGATGATTTGATGAACATCCTTGAATTTTGTGCCTCTCATGAAAAGTATAATCAACGTTTGCATTTACTGTACCACTCAAAGGATTGTTCCGTGTTTGCAAGGGGTAAACATTTTTTAGAGGTAATGGTGCCATGCATCTTCTCAAGCAAGAAACAACGCATGAATGAAAGGTAGTAACAGGTAGTACGTGTAAAGGAAGAATAACCATCTTAAGCATGCGCTGGAAGATGCTTACCATTGGATTTTGGAATCTGAGACATTGGATGTTTTTGTGATCCTTTCGAACCCAAGTATCCACTACATTCCACGGTCCAGAATGAGCTTGGTGACCAAAAAAGTGTGTCGGAACATTTTCTTAAGGTATCCATGATTGAGGTGCCTATGCCTCCGGGGGAGGCCCTAAATATACATGCATTTTCTTAGTAGTTTATATGTATATATAGATAATTAAATACGGATATGTATACTGTATACATCTTGTATAGCGTATGCTCACATTGACTTGGGAGGTAAACTGTTTCCCATATAATCCTTGAGTACATCCTTGATTCATGTGCCAGTTCGGAAGCTTTGGGTTCTAAATTGATTCCTGAATGATATTTTTGACCTAGGAGTAAACTCCAAAAACAGTGAATGAAACCAACCAGTGATAAATCAAAGAGGCGAGAAACACTTCCCTAAAACTGGCTACGATTGAAGTTCTTGGAGTTGGCAAACACGAGGTGGTTGCGTCAGCTAAGAGAGCATAACGAACAAACCGCTGGTGGGTCACCCCAAAATGCCGCAAGAATTCAGGTTTTGGAATTATAGTCAAAATTGTCCAGATCCTATTCGTCCTTTAATCATTCTTGCCATCGTATGGCCCCATCGAATTTGCTGCAAATCTTGGCTAAAAACGTGCCAAGGGCAACTCTTGAATTTGATGCTGCAAGTTTAACAAAAGTAAAGTGGAAAAAAGTCGGAGCATGGTTTGGTGTGCTTAATTTTCTATTGCAAGGTGCAACTTTGCCTTTTTTGTTTGTTTGATTGATTGATGGATTCGTTGATGGATAGATTTGATATGATTTGATTGGTTGGTTGATCGGTTGATTGGTTGATAGCTTGATTGATTGGTTAGTAGTTTGATTGGTTGATTGAGTGATTGATTGGCACCCTGTGCCGGATTGGCACCCTTTGCCGGTTTACAACATTGGACACTGATCACTGACTACAATTACTACAAGTTTTACATCAAGCTGAAGTCCGAGATCTTTGATTCGAGCAATCAGAGATTAGGACATACCATCTATATTATTCACTCGATGCGAGTGGCATGTGTACCCTGTCGATTTACAAGGTCGATCTTTTGGCATCATGCATACCGCAATCATGCAGGATTTGCATAAATTTTCGTTGGAGACAGGATTTCCAAGCAAACTGTAATATTTTCCCGATATATTCGTATGGAAGCTGAAAAAAGATCAATGTTTGTTTTTAGGAGGACAAGAATCTGGCAACCCTTCATTCTTCGGTTCCATGTTAAATTTTTGCAGGTTGCAACCACTGTACATGTTGGCATTACAATCAGCATGAGTCACGCCTTCATTGCTGGGAATCTTCACTCCGCACCCAGCTGACCCCTTCAGCAATAAGGTGTAACCCCCCAGAAAATTAACGTGGATACACAAACTGGTGGTTTGCAAAAAAAAGGATGCTCCTGCTAAATATGCTTGTTTTGGGGGTATCCATGTTAAATTTCAAGGGTGTAAAGTGTTTTCTCAAATTGTCTATGAATAAGGACTTGGTTAAACAAATCCTTGTGTCTGGTGGTAGTTGTTTTTTTGGGGGTTGGGGGTTGGTGGCGTGGCAGTTGTGATTGATGCCTGATGACCTACTTGTGGGCTCAAAAAGAACTGGAAAATTCTTCGCGCCCACTCAACCTTCAGATAGATCGCAGGGTGGGTTGAGCCATGGTCGTGGCCAGTGAGCAGCATGTGGTAGGTGGGACGGTCCTTGGCTTGCATTCAAAACAAAAGCATTTAAACTGACATATACCAGCACCTTCCAAGCGGTGCCAATTAAACCCTAAGGGATGGTTATACTTTAGGAACAACTTTGGCACCCTTTGGAAGGTCCAGGTACGTGTTGCTGAAGTTGGCTGAACCCTTGTATTCGTTGTATTTGTTGTATGTGGTTCTGGTTCGTACAACAAACTAACCCCTGATGGCAAGAACATAATATATTGTTTTACATATATTTAACCTTTTCTCACACACCTGCATGGTACCCCTCAATCAGTGGGTTTTTCCAGTGCTGCCATGCTGCAAAGCTTGGGAAGTAGTTCCTATATCAAACTCTCAGGTTGGCGGAAGCGCAGTTGGCGGAGGCGCAATTGGCGGAAGCGCAATGATCTCAGGAACTAAAGTGGATGCGACGGGTACCTTGGACCAATCCAAGAAAGTCGTGAAGGCGTGAAGCCGTGAAGCAACGACATGTCGTGGAAATAAGCTTGTTTGAGATTCAATATCTATGTATAAGATGATATAAGATGTATGTTAGTCCCAGACGTTCCATGTATGTAATATTTACCTACATGTGGCTTACATCAATGGTAGATGTAGGTAAATATGTCTTACATAGAGCATGTGGGAGTTTTAGAAATAGAACCAATGTCACTTCACTTTTTTGGGAGATATCACCAGGTTCAATATTTGACGGACTCAAAACATATTCTTGATAGGAATTATTCGTTTTTAGACATACGTCTTGTTTTGAGATGAAGCAATTTTGGTGGGTTCAAACATGTCCATTCCAAAAATCGTGCTTTATTTTGATTGGTGAATGTCCACCTATGTGATGGTGATGATGATGATGATGATGATGATGATGGATGATGGATGATGGATGATGGATGATGGATGATGGATGATGGATGATGGATGATGGATGATGGATGATGGATGATGGATGATGATGATGGATGATGGATGATG